>JNCO01009052.1:0-10979 GCA_000785685.1 Uromyces viciae-fabae
ATGAGGTCCGTGCGCCTCTCTAAATCTCTCTTAAGTTAGCGAGCCACTACCGCAACGGTGGTGGATGCTCTTAGATAAACAAGCAAAAAGATACTGTAAAACTAAGTTTGGGGCTCTCAAACTGTAGTTTTATAGTTTCGGAAAGCTTGGGTAACTAATCTCCCAAACGAAACCTAACTTTAAACACAAAAGATGTAGTACAGTTCTATATTTATAGTGTACCTATGCTGGTACAGGCCTACGCTGGCTGACAAAATGTATTATAATATATTGTTAGATAAGCCTACACTGGCAGATAAACAGAGTTTCACAAACTAATGTAGCAAGATGCCTTAAAGGCTCATAACCTGATGTGTGATGTGTAAGAAACCAGTATGGATAACATTCACACTACTTCTTAAGTCCACTTAAGTAGTCCATAGCTTTGGTGAGAATGTGCCGCAGCGCTGTAGCCCCAGAGGGTTAAAACAGCTGCAACACAGACTTGACAGCTCCACCATTTGACCTGAGATTGATTTCTTTCCGCAGAACAAAATGTTCCCTAGAGGGCGCCCTGGAATTTTCAGCAGGACATCCTGGAATACCATCTACCCGAGTGGAACATCCTTAGTCTAAGAGGCATCACATCACACGGGGGAAAATCCAGGTCATGCAAGGAATACATACATGTTACAAGCTCATGTATGTAACAGAAAAAAAACCCGCGCCCTCAGTCATGTCACAGCCACATGACATGAATTCATGCATCACACGGGCGCTTGTCCTGCCAGCAATATGCATTCAATACTATTCAATTAACATGCATGCCATTTACTGTGCCTGGCAATAATAACATGGCAGAAATGTCCAAATCCCCACATATGCTTGACCAAAAGCTATTATAACCTGTCAGCTTGCTACAATGTTGAGCAAGCCAACATTGACACAAAATAATCAAAATAAATTAATAAAATACAAAAAATAATAATAATAAATAAAACATTGAATATAACCAAAATATATACAAAAAGTACATTAAGGAGTCACGAAACGTAAAATATCATTGCATATTTGGAATCCTTGTAAAAAATTAACCCCAGTCACCCAGCAAAAGTATGGGCAAAAAATAACTCCTTCTATTTTATTTTTTATGTTTAAGCAAAGTAGAAGGAAACCCCTGAAAACCAAGAAACCCTGAATTCAGACGTAATGAGTACCCACATATAGGTATGTAGTATCAAATTATGCTTAAAAGTGAGGTGTGGTGTATGGTTTAAGAGATAATTGCATATTTGCAATTATGTCAATAATTGTCAAATGACGCGGGTGCTGACATAAGCTGCCCAGTGCCATAATAAATTAGTGTCAAATGACGCGGGAGCTGACATAATCAGTGCCATGGACAAAATGTCAATCAAATAAATTGGCTTATATAATCTGGCTGATAGATTCCCGCGGGCCTGAATGGGCCAAAACTGCTTTGTTCAAATGACGTGGGCTATAGTGCGAAACCTATTCCCACCACATTCAAAAAATACTAAATAGCATCTAGACACTTTCTCCCGTGGAAGTATCTATTTTTCCCGTAAAATAAACTCATTGAACTACCCAGGAAAAATAGAAATAACCATTGGAAATAAAATTTCAATAGAAATACTAATTTTCAAATATTACATTCAATCAAAGAGTGACATTTATGATTCAAAAAATCATAACTCTGTCAGAACATTCGTGAAAAATATATACAAATTATAGAAAGCAACCTTGGTTGACGCTTTCCCAAGGATAAATTAGACAGGTAATAGAATTGAGTCATTTGAAATACTCAATGCCCACAAGATTGCGTTATTTTACTGAAATATGACATTTACATGTCATGGGAACTTTATAGTACCTTCAAGGCGCCACAAGAGAGCCTGAACAGATATAAAAGGACCTCCTTCTTTGTCATAATCCTCCTCATTTCACTTTTACACATCACTTATATATTCATACCATATCCTTAGCTCATCAACTGCGCCCAGGATCCATGAATCTAGTGATAATTAAAATTCTGAACTCTGTTTCTGCTCAACAGACTAAACTTAAGCTACTCCAATCAATTCCTAACCATGAGTCACAGTTAGTGGTAAGTATACTAACCCTTAAAAAAGTAGTAAGTACTTTTTTTAGTATATTTTCTGCACTTAACTTATCATAGGGCTTTAAATCACCCCTGCTTAGCAGGCCCCTACTCTCAGGGCTTTAAATAACCCCAGTACATACTGGCCCCTGTTAGATTTGAAGGGTTTTTCAAAACCACCCCTATCTGTGAGCAGATAGGTCCCTTCTACAAAAAGAAAGGGCTTTAAATAACCCCAGCTTAGCTGGCCCCTTATCTTAAAATTTATTATTTAAATATTAAAAATATATAAAATCATTAAAAAGGGATTTAAATATAAATAAAAACTCCTTCATACACTTCTTTGCACTGTGTGTAGCTAGTAGAGTTAGGCTCTAGGCATCACATAGGCCGACATAACCCATATGATTATCCTCAACATTACTTAATATTACCCCGCTGCTAAATCATGTACTTAAAATGGATATGAAAATCACAGTATTTCTCCCTGTCACACACCAGGAACCAATCAATAATCAACTGTTATCTGGTGATTATTGATTAATCATCCTGGTGACACCAACTTCAATATCACATATTCTGGTTACACTGGCAAAACATTCTGGGTACACCCACAGAAAATTCTGGCACCCCGGAAAACAACCTTTCAAATAATACTCAGCCGCTCATGTCTATGCGTACCTGTACATGTAATGCCTGCAAGATCAAATTCAACGGGAATGGTCCTCTTGTCACCCATGATAATTTTTTAGATTTTGACCAACTAAAAGAATATTTAATTTCAGCATGATTAAAAAATAAAAACATAAACAAAAATATTAAAAATACCTAAAGGACAAGAAGTCCGGACAATAAAAGTCTGATGAAAAATAATAATAATAAAAGATACAGAGAACCTGATAACAGAAGTGAGGAGTGAGTAATCAAAGAGTAAAAATAAATGAAAAATAATTAATAAAAAAATAGATACCACAAAGTGAGACTCCAGCGCCTAAAGATCTTCTGGGATGATTGATTTGAGAGAATAAGACAGAAGACAGGGATGAAAGGAAAAAAATGATATGTAACGGAATAAGATGGAGTGATGTGGAAGGGGGTTTAATTTAATTTGAAGAGAAGCCCTCTGGCAGAAAAAAGAAAAAAATAAAAAATAAAATAAAAATAAAAAATAAAATAAAATAAAATAAAATAAAATAACATCGCCCCATGCTGAGAGGCGGACAGACTTGAAGCAACCTAATTGTTGAGAAATTTTCTTGCTCTGAACATTGAAATATTTCCTACAGGTTTAGTCAAAAAATCAGCTAAGTTGTTTGCACTTCTAATATAAATTAATTGAATCTTTCTAATTTCGATTTCATTTCTGATAAAGTGATATCTGTTCTTCATGTGCTTTGTTTTAAAATTGTTGTGATTAAACTCATTGTTTGCTAGATCAATTGCTCCTTGATTATCTTCATAAATAGGCGTAGGAATGTTCAATTTGATGTTAAAAATATTTTTCAAGATGATTTTAATCCACATGATTTCTTTCACAGCGTCACCAATTGCTTTGTA
Source organism: Uromyces viciae-fabae (assembly GCA_000785685.1). Classification (NCBI taxonomy): domain Eukaryota; kingdom Fungi; phylum Basidiomycota; class Pucciniomycetes; order Pucciniales; family Pucciniaceae; genus Uromyces; species Uromyces viciae-fabae. Next base: position 3,659 of record JNCO01009052.1, read on the forward strand.
CTCAGCTTCAGTTGTGGACAGAGAAATAGTATTTTGTCTTTTAGATTTCCAAGAAACAACATTATTATTGAAAAGAATTAAGAAACCAGTTATTGACTTGCTAGAATCTTTACAATTTCCCCAATCAGCGTCAACATATGTTTTCAAAGAATTTTCTTGAAGAGAATGTTTGCTAAGCTTAAGAGTAAAATCTTGTGTGTATTTTAAATATTGAAAAACTTGAACTGCAGCACGGTAATGATTAATTCCAGGTTGATTTAAATACTGAGAAAGAGAGCTGACTGCAAAAGTGATATCTGGATGTGAAGTAGTGCTAAGATAATTTAATGATCCAACTAGAGTTCTGTAATTGATATTCAGTTTGCTAAATTCATTGATTTCAGATTGACTTGCTTTGGATAAATGAATTTTGGGATTCAAAGGAGTTCTTGATGGTGAAAGATCAGCAAAATTTTAAATATTGAAAAACTTGAACTGCAGCACGGTAATGATTAATTCCAGGTTGATTTAAATACTGAGAAAGAGAGCTGACTGCAAAAGTGATATCTGGATGTGAAGTAGTGCTAAGATAATTTAATGATCCAACTAGAGTTCTGTAATTGATATTCAGTTTGCTAAATTCATTGATTTCAGATTGACTTGCTTTGGATCTAATATGTGGACTCATTGTTGCGTGTAGTAGCAGCAAGATGCTTATTGTTTTTATTTCATATAAGTAAAATCAAAACAACAAAAACAACAAAACAAGTATCTCCTCCCGGGCCTAAACTCTGTTTTTATGGAGTGTTAAGGAGCAAAGGCCCCAAAAGGAGACGGGTGTAGGAGAAAAAGGCCCTCCCTACGGGCTGTAAAAGTCTAAGACTTTGTGCGCCCTAGCGGGTAGAGTACATGGGAAGAAAGCAAGATCCGGTCACTCATGGTGCGCTTCTTGAAAAGCCTGAGCCCCAAGCTTTCTACCCAATACTTTGCTAAAAGTGACCTCACCCCCACTTTCCAAAACTGCCAACATGGCTGTGACTTCCTTCGCACTGAAACAAAACAAGTATCTCCTCCCGGGCCTAAACTCTGTTTTTATGGAGTGTTAAGGAGCAAAGGCCCCAAAAGGAGACGGGTGTAGGAGAAAAAGGCCCTCCCTACGGGCTGTAAAAGTCTAAGACTTTGTGCGCCCTAGCGGGTAGAGTACATGGGAAGAAAGCAAGATCCGGTCACTCATGGTGCGCTTCTTGAAAAGCCTGAGCCCCAAGCTTTCTACCCAATACTTTGCTAAAAGTGACCTCACCCCCACTTTCCAAAACTGCCAACATGGCTGTGACTTCATTCGCACTGAAATGTTGGATGTAGGTTTGGTAGACGTTGGAGGTCCACCTCCCTTGCCTATAAATGTTGGCGGGAGTTTCCCCTGTTGCCAGAAGCCATGAAGCCCCGCCTACTCAGAAAGAGTGGCCCGTTAAGCGTCCTCAGTTTTGTGAAGTGTCGAGCCGAGTAAGACACTCGGAAACCATCCATTTGGTTCAAGCAACACGTTGGCTTCCCTGCCAATAACCAATGAGGGGTGTGTGGTAACGACCCGCCTCTGAAAGCCCCCTCTTCACAGCCTGCACTGGACAGAGATAATGCCCGGTGGATTGTAGCCGAACAACCTGGTGAACACCAGGAGCTGCCGTTTTAGACCATCATAGTGTCAACAAAACCTTGTTTGGTGATTCCCGCACATCGGCCACATGTATGGCATTTTCCGGAGATGCTGGGTTCGTCGTCAGCTCACCCATCCTTGCCAATCCCCAGAAAGTGACAAGGAACATGTCCCGAATGGCCAAATCCCTCGGTTACTTGTTGACAAGAGCCGGAACAAATTTTCTAGGTGGACCAACGTGACGGCGGACTTCTTTTCGCGGGGATCCATCTTAGCGTCTATCATTGTGGATTCTTTGATTACCAGTGTAGTTGCAAGTTCAACCTGCGGGAATCTCACTAGATGAATTGTATGCCATCCCTTTAAGACGCTCAAGTATCTCTTGACGGTTTTTGCCATTACCTTATGGCCGCTATTTGAATCTTGTTATGACCGGCCAGCCCATAAGCAAAACTCTAGAATCTTGCGGTCATCCAACGGTAGATCGAAACCGTTGATACCCCTGGAAAGCTGAAATTGGAGGAATTTCTTGACAGCACCACCATAAAATAATCTGGTGGTGTCTTTCCAACCGGCCAACATGTGGCGAGTAAGGTCTGATGGGGAAATAATCCGTCTCCCGTTATAGAGAAGCAATTGTCGTGCGTCTTCATCGTGCATCGTCAAAGATAGATGAATTCAAATTAACAAATTTGTCGGATGTAAAGAGAAATATATTTTCTTTCCTCTTTTTTTTTTTTTTTTTTTTCTTTTTTTTCTTTTTGGAAAACAAGTAGATATGCTACGGTGCGTGTTTTAAATTATCATACAACAATTCAAAGCAAATGAATATCGTCAAAAGTCTTGTTTCAAGAAGGGTTCTAGGTCTTCAGGAACCCTCACAATCACCATGGAGTTTGATTTCAAACCCATCTTATCACCTCGAGACAGCGCATCTGCCCTATTGTCGGCTGAGATTACTTGCTTAGGGGTCAGGTCAACTTGGTGATGTACCAAAAGTGTCTGTATTTGTTTCCAATCGATTGACACCAATATCAGCTGAATTCCTTTTCTTCAGGGCCCATTCAGTTGTCGTATTATCCATCCATACAATAAAATTCCTACCCTTTATCGCACCGATGGATAATAGTGTCAAAAGTCCTAACCTGATGGCTACGGTTTCTAACCAAGCAATGCCACGTTTCTTGCCATCATCATGCAAGTTCCATCCATCTAACAACCTAAATTGAGACCAATTTGATCCTATAAATATGCCAATGCCGTATGATGTCAAAGCATCTCCCATCCAACCTAAGTCTGTGGGGTCGACTTCAGGAATCAATCGTTTTTCTTCAAAAGATAACAATGTAGTTTCCCATATCTTCAAGTCAAACTGCACGCCAATTGGACACGCTCTCATTACAGATTTGTGTACCCATTGTGCAACCCACTCGTAGAATTCTGCCAAGTAACACTTCAATTGTGGTAGGATGTAAGACACATGACTCAATTGACCGACTAATTTCTCAGCTTGTTGATGGGTAAATTTCCTCTCATAGTGCAGGAAATATCTCACTTGCTCTATTTGTTGTTCTTTCTTCTTTAGTGGTAACTTAACGGATTTTGATATACCATCCCAAATAAAGCCGATAAATTTTTGTTCATTTGAAAATTCCGTAAATTTTTCTTCATTTGTTATCACTCCAACTTCAGATGCCCTTTGTACAACGTCTCTCATGTCGACTTTTGATTCCAGATTTTTAATAAACAAATTATCATCCACCCATCGAAAAACGGTGATGACATCAAATTCTTTAATCATTAGATCTTTCCATGCATCCGCTGGTCGTCCAAAAGAACCACAACCTGCGACTCCTCCACAAGAAATCCTAGTGTCAATCAAAATGTTGCCCTCAAAATCTTTTTGACATAGATATCTCCATTGATCTGGCCTAGTTGGAATTTGCCTGTAGGCCTTGTCCCATTCAAAAAGCGCCAATAAGACAGGTTCTGAGGAATTTTGAAAGAATCTCGCCACTTTCTTAAAATCATCCCACGTGGTTTCAAATTCGAGTTTGTCTACCAAGGAGTTAACCGAAGGAATTGAGGAATCATTCCGCGGATAAGATAGATCATTGATAGGTCTTGTTGTTCCATCACCATTCACAACAGCCCCTAAAGGGTTCGACCTAAAGAAACCGAAAACAGATTCTACCTCTTCATGCCTGAAAGGACCAAACATCCGCCCTAAGTTTAATTCCTTCTGAAAAGATTGTTGAATTTTTTCTCTTGCTTCAAACAATGACAGATGATTATCCGGTGTGAACCACCTTAAACCTGTTATTGTGTGTTCTGGAATTCCCTGGAAGAAACCACGAGTAAATTCGTCTATCACATCTTGATATTCACAGAGCAAACCGGAATTTTCTAAAGCTTCTTTCCAAGCCAAAATATTCATTTCACATTTAACACCTGTCTCCCACTTAGGAAACAAGACATGCAATTGATGTGTAGGCAAAGCTTCACTTTGTTTAACTGAAAACACAGCTCTACAAGAAGAATTTAAATTACAAGCCAATGTCATTATAATCCAATTTACTAATTCAGTTTTTTTTTTTTTTTTTTAAGAGAAAAAACATCGCATAGAATAGTTCATCGAAATGTTATGAGAAATTTCAAAAAATATAGAATGTAATTCCTAAGGAAAACCACAAAATAATCAAAAATGTCCTAAACCTATGGAATCTTTTCTTTAGATACACCTTTTGCTCTATTGTCAGAATAGCCTCTGTCGAAACCAGGTCTCTTTTTCTCATTATGGTATGGATCCCATTTATTTCCTTTATAACGTGATTGATTTTGGTTTCTAGAGAAATTAGGACCTCCTAAAGATTTAAAATACATTCGTAGGTATTCCCCGACAAATTTTTATTAGAAGATTTTGGTTGTCCCGTCATTGGATCCCAAGTCTCTCTTTCACCACCAATTCAATAAGGATTATCTTTAAAATGCTCCTCATTAAACAGTTTTACATCTCCTTCGGCCTCCGATCTCAAGGTTGGAAAACCGACCGATATATCTACTAGCTCTTCTATACCATCTTCGACAATATGATGACTAAACACGTGATGTCTAACCGTCATATCATAACAAAACACCGTCATGAAATTAACCGTTGATTTAATTTTTGATACATATCTTCTATGTTTTTCAATCAACCCTACATACTCGTTAAACTTAAAAACATCCCGTAACATTTCTAAAAAGGTTTCATAATTGGAGGACCAGTCAGAAATTGACTGTGTCCATTCCAAGGGTGGATGTAAACCATTGTATAATTTAGACGAAATTAAATCTTCTGATTTTTGTTTACTGGAAGTTCCAAATGCATGAGCTTGAGATTGCCATTGCCTATTAAAAATAGTTAAAGGAATGGGCCACTTCAATTCTTTAACATTAGATTCGAAATACAGTGGAAAACCCAAATAACTACGACTGTTTGTTTTCCCAATTGTACAAGCTATTTTTCCTTCGGAAATACGCTTAATCGGTCGTTCCACTATCAAATTGCCTGAGTCAGATCTTTTGAGTGGAATAGTTGTAGTATTAAGGTGAGTTTTATCCTCTTGTTTATTGTAAACATCCAACAATAATTCAGCTAGACCTTCATCTCCTTCTTTCTGCGCTTGCATCGCTCTATTCCATAACGCAGATCTCTTCGATATCATAACGTTTTCTGATAGAGGTAGATTAAGATTAACAGGTTGATCAGAAACATCTTGATCCTCGTTAATTATATCTAAATTATCCACGTCAAGTACAACAACTGAGTCTCCAGTTGCAGTTACATTGACTTGATCTATAAGGGGGGAATTTACAATTAACTCGTTTCTTTCTTGCTCCATCTCTCTAGATGTCTTAGGAGTTTTTACAATGATGCGACCTAGACCAAAAATGTTTTTTTTTTTTTTTTTTTTTTTTTTTTATTAAAATTACCCTCTAACAGATAATAATTTTTGGCCGGCTTAGCAATAAAAATTAAAAGTGATACCCACTTTTCTTTGGTTTAAAAACCTTCTTCCCTTTTGCTGGCGCAGTGAATAAATTTTCGATCTGAGGAAATCTCTCTTTCCCTACGCACCTTTCCTATAAAGGAAGTGATACCCACCGGGCCTACCATCAAATCCTAGATGGTGCCCTGCTGGTCTGATTGACTACCCCTGATCAAGCCAGGACCCCAGTCAACCAAGCTAATGTGTGAGCACTCATGGCTCTGTCCTGCTAATGAAGGAACAAGGTGCGTTCGGGCCCAATAGATTCCTATCTGCCAGCCCACTCTCTAATCAACCCCTCTTAGACCTATGGTCGCCTACGTCAACATCTGATAAATGAATTTTGGGATTCAAAAGAGTTCTTGATGGTGAAAGATCAGCAAAATTAAATTTATTCAGTAAATTTTCAATGTAGTGTTTTTGAGAAATTAAATATGAGTCAGAATTTTGCGTTATTTTCATTCCCAGAAAGAAAGAAGCTTCTCCAAAATCTTTATTCCTGAATTTTGATTTACTTGATTTTTAAATATTTCAGGATCATGAGAAAAAATAGCAACATCATCAACGTGTAAATAAATAAAAGTACCTTGCCTCCAAAATACACAAGGTTCAGCTTCACATTGATGAAATCCTACAGAAAAAAGCCAAGTAGTAAAAGTGAGATGCCAAGCTTGAGGCACTTGTTTCAGTCCATACATAGCCTTTTTTAATTTTAATAATTCATTTTCATTCACAGATACACCAGGAGGTGGTTTCAATAAAATATTTTCAGTCAAGGGCGCATTTAAAAAAGCGCTTTTGATGTCAATTTGATGAAATTTCAATCAATGATCAAGAGCAAAGAACATAAGAATTCTGAGAGAGGTAAGTTTTCCAGTGGGAGCATAAGTTGTAAAATAATCTAATCCTTCAGTATTTTTGAAACCTTGAACACAGAGTCTTGCAGCTTTATATTCAGTAGCTTCATTTTCAGCATTTTTCTTGATTTTGAAAACCCACGTGCAATTCAGAAAATTATCTTCAGGTTTCTTTTGAACAACTTCCCAAACATCATGATTATTCATATTTTCTAATTCTTTGTTGATTGCGTCATTCCATTGTTTAGACTCAGATGAATTAATTGCTTGATGATAATATTTAGGCTCAACAAAATAAGATTCAACTAGATTAACATTAATTAAATTTCCTCTTCTGTCATAATTCAAAATATTTTCAGTTAAAATTTCTCTATTTATTTCACGTGGTGCCCTAGATTGTACTTCTACATTTTCTTCATTAATTTCAGCATTTTCTTCAAAATTTTCAGGAATAATTATTGTTTGAGAGTCAGACGTAGTATTTTCTTGAATTTTCAACACAAAGGGTTCAATTTAACATTGTAATTCTTTCTTATTCACCCCCAGAAATTGATCCTCTTTGAAAATGACTTCTCTTGATGAAATTAAACTTCCAGAAGCGCTCAAAATTTTATAAGTAGAAAAATCATTTAAATAGCCAATAAAAATTCCTTTCTCCCCAGTGCTTTCTAATTTTGAATTTTTCATTCTATCATTTTTTAAGTAATAACACAAGCAGCCAAAAGGTTTCAGTTTCTCATAATTAATTTTCTTCTTGTGCCAGACTTCATACGGAATAGAAAAATTTCTTGAACTTGAGG
>JNCO01009053.1:0-10977 GCA_000785685.1 Uromyces viciae-fabae
TCCCATAGATAGTGGCAAAAGCAATGGTTCTCTTATCCTCAATCTTCTTGACAAAGACATAGCAATCAAAATCGATTTTTACAAAATGTACTTTATCGCGGTGCTCACTATGTTAGATCTATCCCTCAATGCTTCAGATGCTGGAAAATTGGACACACTGCGAAATGGTGTAAAAATCAAGCAATCTGCAACAAATGTGAAGGCAACCATGAATCATCAACCTGTTCTATTTCATCTGTCTCGCCCTCTACCTGCTGTATCTGTATTTCAAGCGAGAAAGCATTTTCGAAGAAAGCGGTCAACACTTTAGATGAGAAATACAGTCACCCCCCTTGGTCTCAGGAATGCCCTATGTTATCAAAAGCCATCCGTGATCGCAAAAGGCGACGCTGGAAGGCTTAAAATTATTTTCTTTTTTTTTTCTGTCTTTTCCTTCTCCCTTTCTTTTCTTCCTGCCTTGCTGAATTCTCAATCAATCATAGAATCATATTGTCATTTTTTCAATTCACTGTTTATTTTTATGAGGCGCTAGATGCCTTTTTTTGTACATACAACTGATATATACAACAATGCGCAATGTCAAATCAAACTGCATTTAAAAAAAAAAAAAAGGTCTGGCTGACCCAATTCCACCATCTGGTATGCCATAAGATGGCCTACCAGATGGTGGAATGGTCTGGTAACACGCCGCCAGCCCGGTCACGCGCGGGAGGTGGCCAATCGACGTGTACCGGTTCGTCGAGCGGGTCACCCCGCGGGCCCAACGGTATACACCCTCACGTCGAGTTGTACAACAAACGTAACTTGCTCTCAAGTTGAAAAAAAATATATTCGCGTTGGTGTGTGCGTGCCACACATTCTTATCAAACATCAAATGTGGGCTGTGGATTCCTCTAGTACCATGTAGAAAATGCTTGGCTTGAGATTTCGCACACAAAGATGTGCCTTAGAAGAGGTTGCGTCACTTTGACTCTGGTGATTCGAATTGGCGCGTGCTGGATTTTTTGTTCGTATCATATTGATATTTGGGTGTGTGTCTGTGTGTGTGTGTGTATGTCTGGAGTAACCATATGATCTGAGATAATCTCCGATGGAAAACTCTCCAAGCACCACCGAAATCGAGATTTCAAACATTTGTTAATATCTTCAATCTTCTTCAACCAGCTTCAACCATCTTGGTTCAAATTAGTCGGAGTCCAGACCTGAGTGCTGCCACTTCATGTGTAGTGCCAAAGGAGATCTCAAATAAAAGGTTTGATGGGAATGGTTAGAACTTAAAGTTCAGAGTACATATTTGCTATGTATTCTGAAATATGAACAGAGTGCATATTGATGCTTTCATCCTGTGGATACAATTTCCTCTCCTGCGCCCCACCTATGGTTATCAATACCAGCTCAGCTCCAAGATCCTTCTCTATTTTTACATCTTTCATGTATTCGTTGTTTTATTTCAAGAGGTTTTTTTTTTTTGTATAAACTTTACACATCTCTTCTGATTGTTCATGTGCTGGTTTTCTTCTGCTGGTTTTCTTCTGCTGCCGTTGCAGTTGGGCGCATCAGACATTCTAATGTCTGCTTCATTTCATGCATGCACCTGGAGTGAAAACACGATTTGTTATTGCACATATAGGGGGTTTCAGAGTTGAGTGCAAGTTTGTTTGCATGTCTGTGCATGTCATGGAAGGGCTTGCAAAAATCACTTGCAAATTCTTGCAGATCAATCTTCAAGAAATTTCTTGAAGACCAACATGCAAAATTTGCATGCAAGTCACTCCACTGCTGAGATATGTCAACCTGAAAAATGGCTTGCACTCAACTCTGAAACCCCCTAATATTTTATTAAATTCAAGTTGATATGAATCCAAAGCTAAGGAAACTTTACTATATAGAGGTGAGTGAAGAAGCGCCGCGTGTAACTTTCTTGATTCCAAGAGAAAATGAGAGAATGAGAATTAAAGAAAGAGCGATGTCAAACGCAAAGTTGTATGCTGGTTAATGAATGATCCACAAGCTGACATTCCGCCATCACATCTCCCTCGATGAAAAATCCTCTTTTTTCTTTGTAGACATTCGTCGGTTTTTGAACCTTCATCGCTCTGAAGCTGCCTCTGTCACATTCAAGCTGTTGCATCAGCTGTCCTAAAAAATAACGTAGTTCTGTACAAAAAAAAAACACAGATATAACCAACTATTTCCGCAGCTAAAATATCTCTAAAAGGTTTCAAGGCGGTATTATACCCATCGCTATATTATTTTTTTCTTCCCTTCAGTGGTAGCTCGGTAGTGGTGTGAGTCTGGTCTGTTGCTCACAAAATTTCTCATCAAATCAATGGCTTTTCAATCTTCAAAATTAAATTTACACGAGCAGCAACGTTGCGCTGTTTTTTCGGACCTGAGCTCATGAATGCTTACAAGAGTGACCCTATCAACAGCTCAACTCATGCTTTCAAAGCATAAACAACTTCTGCCTCAACTCTCTTTACCTCAATATCCTTCTTTTTATTCTTTTGATATCAGTTTTAGCTACCTACTTGCTTATCTATTGTCCATACATTTTAATTTTTATTATTCTCCTCTAATTACTTTTCCGCTTGCTCGGGTAACGCTTCGCTTAGCCGGATCGCTGTGGGCTGACTTGAGCTGGTTTCATTACTCTTTCGGTTATATATATATATTTATACTCTATTAGATATCACCAGCATCACTAGGTTGTTACTCTCTTCATATATTTTTTATCTTTGTTGTTGGGTTACACACTTCTTTTTATTCTTTTGACTAAAATTCTCTTCGGCCACGCTTCATAGCTATCCGGGTGGCCAAGGCTGCCCAATTAAACTAATACATTCCAAATCAGTTACCGACAATAAATTAAAGATCAATACATCTTTTCCACTTCAAACTCAAACATCTCCTGTTTCATCCTTTTCGGTCGGCTTTGCTTGTTTTTCTTCTTCTTTTGATTCCTTCTCTTTCTTCTGTAGGAAAGAAGAATCAAACCCAAAATATTTTATTGATAAACAAACATCCATATGTGCCATCATTACTTCCTTCTCAAGTTATCTTTCAATTGACAGAGTTACTTGCGCCTTCCCTTCAATCTTATCTCTCCCCCGCCGCATTCTCCATTCTCCACTTGTTCATCTAATCAGTTCTTCTTGTCTTGTTGCTTTCTCCTCCTTCTCTTCCCTTCACTGCCTCAACATCAACTTCAAAACCACGGATCTCCTCTTGGCATTCTCGTTTTATCGAATTCTGTAACTCATTCTCTCTGGAAGTCAACCGATACAATTGAACCAATCCAGTTTGTTGTTGGTCTTTCTCTATTCAACTTTTTTGCTTACGCCACTACTCATCAAGAAGACTGTCATTTGAAACAATCCTCCATCATTAGTCTCAAATTGGTCTTCTACTTATTCTAAGTATTCTCTTCGTCTTCTCCAAAGATGATCTTCTCCTCCTCCGAGCAACGGCGTCAATCCATCCAAGCCTTAGATCACTCAAGCCTCAAGTCTGCAAAAATAATACCCTCTTCGAGCCCTTCTAACGTGCGTATTGCTTTGATGCGCTGTTCTTTCCCTTTTTTTCAATTATATTCCCTGGGCTTCCCCCAGGACTCAATACCCCTCAATACCCTCAGCTCTGTTCTGCACAACGCAGCGGACTGGATTGTTGATTTTTCACACTTCCTCCTCCATGGCCACGCTTAGTGCTCGCATACACTTATTCATGATGGACGTCAATTATGCATTTGTATTGATCTGAGTTCTCTATATTCGCTTCATTAAAAAAGACTTGGCAAATCCCACCGCAGTTTGTCGGTCATCTAGATCACAGGGAAATCATACGGCAGTCTGCAATCCACGAAATTATCACGGGAGAGGCTGAATATTTGGATGATCTTAATGTCTATTATAAAGTATGAAATCCTCTCTTTTTAATCTTCCTTTCCCGTCAACTTACCAGCTTGACTGACTGTTTTGGATGATATCATTATTTTCCCTGAAATTGGCTAAAATTGACGTTGCAAATCAACTCAATTGTATAAATGCAATGTTTCACCCTATGTTGATTGGAATTTCAGATCTTTATTGAAGCACTTCAAGATGAGTTATCACCCACCATTTTTCAACACATGGAACTTCAGCGATTTTTAGCTGTAGTGGTATCTTCTTTAGGTCAAATTCGCAATTGCAGCCGAACATTCCTGAAGCGTCTTCGTCATCGACAGCAAGCTCAACAACCTCTGATTGAAAACATTGCTGATGTGATTTTGACAGCTGTATTGGAATGGGGTCCCGCCTACACGAGATATGCTGCTGATCATCCTCTTGGTGAACTCGAAATCGAACGCCAAACTAGTCAAAATCTGTTGTTTGCTGAGCATATCTCCGTTAGTATTTCGAAACTTGCCTTCTCAAAAAAGAGAATCGTCTCTTCCCGTGATATGTCTCGAACGTTTTCCCCCATTCTAAATGCTGATGAATCCAATCTCAATTTCTTGGCAAAATGCAAACTCCCCATATGACAACCAATACCATCCATCAATTCATTGACTTCACAAATGACTATCCCAACCCATTTTACCCTCTAATCACCATTGAATCATTCACACCCTGACTTATTCTTACAACAACCGGCATTTCGCCTCACATCTCCCTGGCTATTGCATAACCAATTCCTTGATCTGTTTTGGGAGCAGAACATTCCTCACCTCAACGCACACAAAAAAGATTTCCGGCATTTTTACTCACGCCCCACATTTCGCCTAGCGCGATATGTCCTTCTTTTTACTCGCCTACTCGATGTCACACCTGAACACCACTCCGACAGAGAGCCACTTCGATTCGCACTTGACTTTGTCCGACGACAATGCTTTGAGTGCAATACGGCTATTGAATCTCAACAAGATGTAGTCCGGCTTTTGAAACTTAATTCGATGATTGCGCTCAAGGCGGATCTTCCTGTTCAGTTTATTCCATGAATCTGATCATTCTACATCGGCATGTTCATTTGCTGACTGCACTTCCATTGCTTCTTGCTCTATAAATTTTGACAAGCAGCTTCTTCATCTTGACTCCCCTCATCGCAAAATTTACTGCAGCGGTAAGATGTTGCGCAAAAAAGATAGTGGATCTGGTTTAGGTGAATGGACAGAAGTGTTGGTAGTCATGTTCGATCATTATTTTGTCATTTTGAAGAAGAAAAAACATGATGGACATTCATCCTCTCGCTATCACATTCTGGAACAACCTATCAGAGTTGAATTTCTCAAAGTCGGTGGGCTCCATCTTCCGCCAGAAAAACGTTCTAGCAGACTTAAAATCCTCACGACTGGGCTTCTTGGTGGTAACAATAACACTCCTAGCTTTGCACCTCCGCCTAACTCAGTAAGATCCCCAGCTCGCCGCTCACACAGCGAACCTGGCCCTAGATATCTGCCTTCTACGGGACATTCATTGGACATTGAATTATCGACATCTCTTCAGCATTCTCGAAACCTATATCCGATTACCCTTCAACCGTTTGGTAATCCTCCTCGTATGATTACCCTCTATGTCGAATCCGAAGCAGCTCGCCAAAACTGGCGAGATCGTCTCGAGGCCGCCATCAATGACCGTATCCAATCTATAAAGACATCTCAAGTGTTCGAGCTGTCGCCAATGGCTCTGGAAACATTCTCTATACCCTCAACATCCTCTAGCTCATCACTTGTCAATCTCCCCAGCCTAGCTGAACTCAAAGTTTTGTATGAGGATCACATTCCCAAAGAATTGTTGCCGAATACAGTTCATCACGGAGTATGTAATTTGATGGTTTGCTTAAGCTTTCAGCAAACAAGTTTTTTCTGATTAGGTTTCCCAAACATTCCCACAGGCCCCGACGTGTTCTGTACCATTCATTTCGCTCGATGGTCGTCTTCTTGTAGCCATTGGGTGCAAAGAAGGACTCTGGATCGGAAAACACAATAACTCGGGCTCCTTTAGGAAAGTATTATCGACCAAGAACATTTCTCAAGTGGGGGTTTTTCAGGATGAAGGCTACATGATTGTTCTAGCCGGGCATTTGCTTTTAGCATATCCGTTTGACATATTAGTACACACTCCTGGTACTCAGCCTACTCTGCCTACTCGAACAAGATCGATAACTACCAATCCCAATCCCAATTATCTGCCGAAGCCCCCTAGGCCTGCTGTTCCCTACACCCAGCAACAATCTAATCAACAAATACTCAGTCGAGCCACTTCTGCTAGTAGTCAGCAAAGTACGTGGAGTCGGTACAGCCATATTGGTACCGAATCGGACTCGTGTCATACGTCGCGCTCTAGCGTTGCTGGGTTTTCCTTGGGGTTGTTTGGATTTGAGAATGAAAACAAGCAAATCCTGGAAAATGAAACTTTTAGGTCCCCCCCCTGCGATGAAAGGTTGGATTTTTTGAATTCCCCCGGGAAATTTCACAAAATTGACACCGCCTCTGCTCCCAACTCTCCGGTCAGTATCTTCACATAGTACAATTCACCTGATCTTTTGACATAAAGCCGCGCTGTGGGCTCAAAACTGATTCAGTGTTTATACATCTGCAAACAGATTTCGTCTAACAGGCGCCTCCGTGACTTTTGTTCCGCCAATACCACTGATGATAGTCATACTGGATTGACCACTGAGAGCTTCCCGGAAACGGGCCGCAGTAAATATGCATCGGGACTGAGAAAACATCACAGGGCATCCATGGCACGTAGCCCCACACAGGATTCCTTAGATAGAGAGACACGGAGAAGTATTATCAAGCTGTCGGGACTGTCACATAGAGTCAAATTCTTCAAGATAGGCCAGCTGGAAGATCGAACCGTATTGATTTGTGGGCTGCTTTGTCGCACCGTTGAATTTACAATTTGCGATCAACACACGTTGCTAATGTTATTTCTTTCCTCTTTCTTGTTCTTCGTCCTATTTGGGAGGATTGCAGATGCCGAAAAAGCTAAGGGATGCCAAACTATAATCAAAATCTTGGAGCCCGCCACCGTTTCTGAAGACACATTCGGAGGCACAGCTGATGTATTCCGGGAAATCAAAGTCGGTTTTCGTGCCCCTTTGATATAAAATCAACCTTCCTGCTGACCCAACTTTTGCTTTTATCCAGGAGTTTGCTCTCCAATACGAAGCTCACGATGTGCAAATTCATGACACCGAAGACAAATTATTTATTCTTCACGGAAATCAGTGTGAGGTCCTTAGCTTGCAGGATATGAAATCTGAGCAGATACCTCGTCTTGATGAAAGTCGTGATGAAGCCGATTGTCATATGTTGATGAAACGGATTGAAGAAGCCAAGCTTTTGAGCGTATTGCCAGTCGCACACAAGGAGTTTTTATTTTGCTATGACAGTAAGTTTTTTCTGTATCATCTTTGGTGTCTTCGATTGCCATCAGTAGTGTTTCAGAGCTTCAACCATGTATTTCACCATAGAGTTTGCTTATTGCGGAACTCGTAGTGGTAACGTAATTCGGAAGAAGTTTGATAAGATGATTGAGTGGGATGGGCGACCTTCAAGGGTGGCTCGATGTCAAAACTACGTGATTGCATATTCTGAACATTTAATCGAAGTATGGGATTTGTGCACTAGCACACGAGTACAAATCATGCACGGGAAGGACATCCGATGCATCTACGCTGCTGAAACCTCGAACCATATGCGGGGGAACAACAACAACAGTAGCAGCAGCAAGCCAAGCAGTCAAGAAAGCGTCAGCTCGACCATACTCCGGGCTAGTAAACCCAATAGGACCAACCCTTGTCAATTGATATCGGAAGAACGATGTAAAGCGGATAAAACGTATAACCATGAAGATCTTGAGGGCAAGCGATATTCAAGTCATGTTGAAAGGCGGTTGCCACATGATGCTGTTTCTCAACTCTCCCTTCAAAAGCATTTCCAATCATTCCACGTTTCCATAAGGGATTCGGGAAATGTCTACAGGGTTTTCAACATGTCACACATCACAGTTTAATTGGTTTTCCTTTTGGGTTGATCCTTTTTCTCATTTGCTGAATTTTACCCCCATTTTTTTATTTGTGTACTTGTCTTTCTTCTGTGTAATTTTTAGGGTGTAAAAAAATAAGGATCAAGCTTACAACGGCCAGAAAAAAACGAAAATGCTATCAATAACAGTCGATTTTTTCCCCACTCGCAGTCAGTAATAATCAAGCCTTCACAAGCGTCCACTTAGAATTCCATTTATCCTTATTCCTTTTCCGTTTTTGGCTGAAAAACCAGCTACTCATTATCAATTATTAACTTAATAAACTTTTGATTGAATCATTCCTATCTCTAATTCTATCTCTTTTTCCAACACACTTTTTGCCTGAATGATCATCATTTGTATCAGGACAATTTCGTTTCAACCACATCCAGAAAGAATAAAGAAATTTACGCCGTAATCTGTGCTATTTTTTTTTCTCTTACTCCTCTAAGCAAAGCCTGACTATTACGAGCATCATGATGAAGTTGTATGAAATGTTAATCAATGATTGTTCGAGTCATTCCCTTTACTTTTCATATCTTTGGCAGGCGGCAAAGATGTTTGTGGGGAGGTGGAACGCACAAAAACAATAATCAACTTGCTTTGGAGGTTGGTCAATGTATATGACTTTTGTAAATTCTGCTCTGTGGTTGAGAATCTTTCATTGTGTATTTTAACTAGCATCCCTCATTTTTTTTTTTGAGCTCCCTTATGCCACAATATGGCTCTGCCGTCTTGTCTTGATTTCAATCCTGTCAAGATGAGTGTCTTTTTTTCCTTTTGAGAGAGCCATGAACTACAAAAAAATCTCCTGTAACTGCCAGCAGTTGACATGCAGTAGCGTTTGTTTAACTTTGATTTTACTCTGACCTTACTCAAATTTTAATTGAGCCATACTCTAATGCACATTCACTTTGAACCATACTCTAATGCACAGTGGCTGTGCACAATGCAGAGTCACTGTGCAAAAAATTGAATGTTGGATTAAGTTGAAGTAAAAACTGAATAAAACCAGAGTATGCTGCATGTCAACTGCTGGCAGGTGCAGGGGATTTGAAAGGCTCTCCTTGGGTACATATTGTAGGGGTTCTTAAAACATCCATAATGTCCAGCATTTCCAGATTTTTTGGGACATTTGCCCATGTGACCACATACCAGGTTGTCCATACTGTTTAGAGCTCAGGGCCTTAGAATTAGAGCTTTTGGTTTAATGATTAGGTTTCACCAGGAAAAACAAATTGCTACTAGAGGTTCAGCCTGCTATTTGTCAAATACCCATTGCAGTTCTATAACAACCCCCAGCACTGCCAGTATGATTGTATCAGATTCCTACAACTGGTGTTACATCAGTTGGAAAAATCTGATATTATATCAGAAAAAAATTGTTGAGGTGTTGTGTGTGCTTCTTGCTCTGTTTCGCTGTTTACATGTCACTTGTTCAGTCTTTTTCTTTTCTTGTGACATTTCACTTAGCTTGTATTTAGCCTAGGTGGTAATAGCGGCCAGGTTCTTCTTATCCTCATCTGACCACTATTATCACCTAGGTTCATCTCATCAGGTTATGAGCCCAGAGTTAACCAGCTAAACTCGCTCAATTTTTTTATGAGTGATCCTATGTCGGTCACGGAAGCTCAACCCGTTAAAATGAGCGAACCTGTCTTAACCTCAAGCAATGTTCATCCTGCTTTACAAGTATCTGGAATTTAACAACTCAAACCACCAGATTCCGACTCAAACTATTTGGACTGGAGTTTTGTTGTCTAACTCCACCTCGATGCCACCAAAGTAAGCTATGTGCTGAAACCTATGGACGCTAAGGCCCATCCTCCTACCTGGACCGATGACAATACCGCTGTCTGCTCAATAATTTCACAAACTGTCCACCCTTCCAACTATCGCTACATCCGAGAATATAAAACTGATGCTCATGGAATGTGGGAATCTCTACGCCGTGCCCATCAAGACAATTCTACGGGTGGAATTATGTATTACCTATGAAAACTCATTCTGTCGCAACTCGAAGAAGACGATATCGAAGCTCATATTGAGAAGATGATTTCTTACGCCGAGAGACTTAACTCCCTGGTCACCAAAGATAAACCTATCTCACCAGATGACATCTTCTTCACTGCTCTTCTTACTTCTTTACCCGCTGAATGGTTAAACTGTGTATCTGCCATGATGAATGAGGATTGAGTTCCCTCCTCAAAGATTATATCAGCTCTTCGCCAGGAATCTTTACAAAGAAAAGCTCGCTCTGACGCACCTGCTTTACCGGTCGATTCTGCCTCTCAAGCAAAGTCATCATCAGCTAATAAAATATCCAATAAAAACAATAACTCACATAGCTACTTTTGTACTCACTGTAACATGGACGGTCACGATTCAATTAGATGTAACAGTGCAGCCAAGATACTTGAGGAACATAGAAATACTCAAGCCCCGGTTCAACCAAAGAACTCTGACAAGAGAGGTGATCATCAACATGGTCGTCCAAAACCAAAATCCAACGCCGTGGCGGGACAAACCACTGTTGCTTCCATTGGGCGCTCTAATCCTGCCGGTGAATCTGACTACTCCGGATCTGAAACTGCTGGCAATGCAGTAATTGTATCTGCTAGCTCAGTTCAAACTCCCTCTAGTGATGCCAACATTGATTCAGGCTGTTCGGTTTCAATGACTCCTTTCATATCTGATGTTGAACATGCCAAAGACAATCATACACCTGTCCGACTGGCTGATCATTCCACAGTGTCAGCTACTCACCGTGGAATGGGTAAAGTTTCCCTGTCTATACCAGCCAAAATCCCGACTCTTGTTGTTCCACAACTTCAAGAAGCTCTACTTGCAGTATCTGGTCTTTGTGAAGCCGGACTTTCAGTTTTCTTTAATAAGTCAACGTGTGACATTTACGATAGCAATGACTTTGACATTAGAGGACACATTTGTGGTTCCGGAT
>JNCO01009056.1:0-10973 GCA_000785685.1 Uromyces viciae-fabae
CAAATAATGAGTCAAACCATAGCAACTTCAAAACAAAACATATGTCTTTAAAATTTCACTTTATTAGAAATGAGACAAAAATGAAGAAAATTCACCTAGAATACGTCAAAACAACAATGAACTTAGCTGATTTTTTGACCAAACCAGTTGGAAAAACTTCTATTACTCGAGCTCTGAAGGCCATCAATGACTGAAGTACTTTCTGCTTTATGGTCTAGCGCCATAAAGCATGGGGGTGTGTTAACTTTGTATTATTTTTAAAAAATTATTCAGTCAATTTGCCAGGGGTTTTAAAAATTGAAATTAGGGGTTTAGCAACGAAGACTTAGAAAAATTTTCTCACACTTAGAATTTTTTTTTCATCTTCTATTTCTGATTCAATCATAAGAAGGTCTTTGTGAACTGGAAAGAAGACTTTGGTATTTATTAATTTCAACTCATTCAACATTCAAATTTACAGCACATAAACTTTATTTATTTTAATCAGTCTCCTCCAGATTTTTATCATTCTTATAAATTTTCTCACACTTAGAATTTTTTTTTCATCTTCTATTTCTGATTCAATCATAAGAAGGTCTTTGTGAACTGGAAAGAAGACTTTGGTATTTATTCATTTCAACTCATTCAACATTCAAATTTACAGCACATTAACTTTATTTATTTTAATCAGTCTCCTCCAGATTTTCTTTATCATTTTTATATTCAGACTTAAAGATTAGAATTATGATCAAACACATCAGCTTTGGTATTTTTTATTCTTATTTTTATTTTTATTTTATTTTATTTTCTCATACTCACCTCTAAAACATTTTTATTATTATTATTAGTCTCACTAATCAATCAGCAAAATCATTCCTCCAACTCAGTTTAGTCTTATTATTTTTATTATTCTTGGATCTTGTCCTTAAAGGTAGAACATTACTCTTATTTATTTCTTATCTTGTTTCTTGTTTTTCTTTATTTTATATTTTCTTTATTTGTTTCTTATTTTTCTTTATTTTGCTGATTGAAATTTTATCCTTAAAGTTTTACTCTTGGTAGATTTACAGTCTCGAAGTTAATCGAAAGGACTGGGAATACTCATACTTTAAACGATCGAGCGTATTTCTTGTTTTTCTTTATTTTATATTTTCTTTATTTGTTTCTTATTTTTCTTTATTTTGCTGATTGAAATTTTATCTTAAAGTTTTACTCTTATTATGCAGAATACCAACTCAACCACACTCTCTGACTCTACGCCAAGGACTAGAAGTGCCCTTTCAAATTTCTCCAATGCTGCAACCTTCTCCCCAAATGCCCAAAGTGGAATGACTATGTACGTGATAATAAAAAGAAAGCCAAATCAGCGACAGCAGCAAAGAAGACTCCAGCAAACAAACATGCAAGAAGTCCCAGCAGCAAAGCGGTTACCTCAAATTTGGAACCTTCCTCCACTATTGACGACCTTTCCTCACACCATCCCGCTTTGCCTGATCTACTGGGTGCTATCAGCAAGTTTGAAGGTGCTGGCTCTGGTTTAGAGGTATCATTGATGCAACAACCTATGGGAAAAAAAAAAGCAAAAATGAACCACAATCTCTCAATGGTGGAAAATCTATGGAAAGAAAAAGTTTCTTGTGCCCACAGCAAGATTGCCAACCAAACCAAATTACAAAACAACATCATGAACACGGATTCACAACCACTCAAGTTGATTGCAGAAAGTGGAGCACTCAATGCTCAACTCTCCATCATGACCAAAGACCTCAGTGGTCTTGATGAAGATACATGCGAATTTTTCATATTGAAATGCAAGGCCATCCTTGCTGATCTCATATCCGCTACTATTCAAACTTAAATGTATCATATTAATAGTCTTGCTATCTTGCCTTTTTTAAATATTTATCTCTATCAATAGCACTTGGTTTTTGTCTCTAGCATCTCTTCCTTTATCAAAGCAATCCAGACATTTATCTATCCATTTATCTATGATTGTGATAATATATTTCAAAAAAATCATAATTGAAAAGAACTGAGGCCGTCCGTAAATTTCATTTGATTGCATCAAAAAAAAAAACACACAATCATCATTGTAAAAATCATAAAAAATGAAAATAAATAAAGAAATGATATAAAAAAATGATATATCAAAACAGAAAAATGTATCATATCAAAACAAGAAAAAAATATATAAAAAAGGAATATAACAAAGGAATATAACAAAAAAGAAAAGATGAATTTCAAAAAATATTGAAAGAATCAACTATTCCATGTCTTCTTCATGTGCCTTGAGGGTCCAGAGATGTTTGATCAGATAGTTCCTCAACTTTAAATGAGCCACTGGATCCTTGAGAGAGTGGTATTTATCAATAAATTCTTCAAAAGATATCCGCCCTTCTTGCATAACTTCAACGGGAGTGATAACTGCTTCTGGGTTACTATCATAGGCGTAATTGAGGTATTGGTCTTGCTCATCCTCCACAATCATGTTGTGGAGGATGATGAAAGCCTTTATAATATTGTTGAGATTGTGATGCTTCCTGTAGAGACTGTAAAATGAAGATGTGTCTGATGGGAGTCAAACCCATGACCTCAGCATAGCTGAGACACATACTAGAGTGCTGCCTTTACCAACTAGGCTACAGACGCTTGTGGCTGCCAGGTTGTACATCATGGTTAGCACATATCGTCACCTCAACACTTCCAGCCACGGGCAGGTCGTGATACAATAGTTAACCGGGCTTGAAGTACCCCAAATTCTCATTATACATCTTTATGGTGCCCTTCTTGCATCTTGAAAAAGTTCTTCTGGTCCGCTCCTTGTGTTTGTGATAATGCCTTCATGAAAGTTGACCAGTCGTGGTAGATCCCATCAGCAAGATAGTATCCATGATCATAATTGTGTCCATTGATTGTAAATTGACACCTTGGGGCCTTGCCATCTAGGAGATTGTCAAATAGAGGCAAAGTATCCAGAATATTGATGTCTTTTTGAGATCCTGGCACGAAAAGGTAAGCATGCCAGATCCACAGATCACTTGAAGCTACGGCCTCAAGTATTACGGTGGTTACCTGGAATAAATTAAATACAAAAAATAAAAAAAAGAAAACAAGTGTTAATTAATACAAAAAAGAAAAAAAGACAACAAGTGTTGACCAGACAGACAGATCACAAAATTAAAATGAGATATGGGTTTAGAATCAACAACTTACTTTTTCTTAACCTTGGAATTGCCCAGCCCAACTTGCTGGGCAATTTTTCCATTTCCAGTGCATGAAATCTATTGATCCAAGCATTCCAGGAAAGCCATGCCGTGCTCCTGTGGTGAGCAATCATTCCAAGTCTTCAGGCGTTGGATGGCATAAAGATTCATCCTTGTAGATGGTAACAATTGCATTACAAAAGTTTTCCATGGATTTGAGTGATGTCAATTCGGCTAGTTGCAAATACTCGTCATTGCAGTCGGCAGCCCCCCCCCCATACGCCAGAATCCTCAGAGCAGGTGTAATCTTGACAATGGGATTGACTCCCATTCTTCCTAAAGCATCGGCCCAATGAGTAAAGTAAGGATCAAATTCTTCTACAGCCTCGTCAATTTTCAAGAATAGAGGCCTAGGAATCCGGAACCTCCGCCTGAATGTCACATTGCTGTAAATTGGTTCCATTGAAAAATAATGATTGTACAGTCAATTGTAGCTACCTTCAAAGTCTTGAGGTAAATTTGGACGCTTTCCTGGTTTCGATCCGCCATAGGAAGTATGTCGGTCCGCTGCTTCATTGTCCATAAGCAACATGGGGGCTTCAAGTACTGTTTGGATCATTGATTTTGTCCGTGAGATGAGTTGTCGTTGGCGGTAAAACTGTTGAAGTTATGTGACTTCTGGAGTGGAGTTGTCCATATACATCGGGGTATTCACGTAATTGGAGGGTTGATCGGGGTGAGAACACCTTTCACGCACTCAAGCTCTATGTTTAAGGCTGCGCGGTACGTGAGCAGATTTTTGGCGGCTGCTATAACTGTGGTGCAGTCGCCAAGTTTCAGAATTTAGCAGCACAAGGAAGCTCCCACAGTGGAGATGGTCTAAGTTACAAGTAAGACACCGGGTGCAATATTGTGTCCTGTAGCGTAATCAGGTCATACAGTCCTGTAATGCTACAGGAGCTTCACCCGGAACCCTCTGTAATGCATCATTTGCATGACAGTGTGTCCTGTATGTTGTAACCTATCACTGGGTTACACTGCCTTGCCGCAGTCTCACCGGCAACCTAGCACATACTTCTGGTGCTCCTACACACCGGAAGAAGTATTGATATATAGATTATTGATGCTCTCATGTCAACAACGCGCAAAAATTTTAATTTCTTAAACTTGCAATCCAGAAAATCTTGTTTCTCAAAGTTACCAGTTTCATTTGTCTACTTCTACGATATCAAACTATGTCACACTCATCATTAGTTGTCTTTCTAAAGTATTCTCACTATTTCTAGGATTGATTGTGTTGTTGGATAATTGTTGTTTTGTTTTTCTTAAAAAATAAAAAATTGTATAAACACACGTCATAACAATGTTGTATTCCCTCAAGGGATTTCTTTTGTTTTCTCTATTTTTTATACTCAATCTAAACTCACATTTCTATGACAATAAAATTGTAAAATCTTGCCTTATTTTAAAAATTTTCCTTGCTCAAGAAACCTCGACCTTGATACGTACCCTGTTTTATACATGTTTTAAAGATAACCTGAGACTTATCTACCCCCTGCTTAGTCATCTTCCCCCTTGCTATTACCGTAAAATTAAGTCCATTCTTTACATCTCATCCAACACTGTAGGTCCATCCCAGCATACCAGTGTGGCTCACACACATGAGCTCTGAGGGTCTAGACGGAGTAGGTTAAGTGGTGGAGATGCAACCGACGTATAACCTACTCCAGCATCTAGTAGTCGGCCCAGCCCTCCCAAGTATGGGAGGGGCTCAAGCTGGCGGAGTGAGGGTAGGGGGGC
This sequence comes from Uromyces viciae-fabae, assembly GCA_000785685.1. Classification (NCBI taxonomy): domain Eukaryota; kingdom Fungi; phylum Basidiomycota; class Pucciniomycetes; order Pucciniales; family Pucciniaceae; genus Uromyces; species Uromyces viciae-fabae. Next base: position 4,983 of record JNCO01009056.1, read on the forward strand.
CAAAAATCCTCCCCCTAGGTGGAGAGGGTAAATAGCCCGGCAGTGTGTGACTGCAGGAGTGTGCCAGAGCCCACACAGCGTCTAGACACTCCCACATAGAGTACCCGCTGTGGTAGCTCTAAAAAAGGGTGGGAGGGAGGTGGCGGAAAAGTAACTATGTTACTTGAGTGATCAGAGCGTGTCAGTGGGGCATAAAGCTGATGGCACAGGAGCAACAGAGAGGCAGGGGAGAACAGAGTGTAAGAGTCATTAAATGACTCTTCACTGCGATATGGAAGGACGGAAAACCACGAGGCAAGAGTATGACTCTTGGAGAGATTCTAGAACCAGAGCATATGATTTAATTGCTAGTACGGTAGAATTTATAAAAAGATGGAATCTCTCAGTATACAATGGTTTAATTAAAAATGAAAGGAAAAAATGAAAACAAAGGAAAATGATATTTTAAGGAAGTGATGGATACTCACCTAGTACGGTAGAATTGATAAAAAGATGGAATCTCTACCATACTAGGAGAGTGAGCTGGAAATGATTGAAGAGGATTGATTATGTAATCTAAGAATGTTACTGTTTGTGACATTTGTGAAACTTGAGTGAGCGGGTTTCACAGTCTCCCCTCCTATATAAAGATTTAAGACAGATGAGTTAGGAAAGGGATATTAAAATTAAAAGTGGTAAGAAAAGAAGAAAGAGAAAAAAAAATTGAGAGAATGGAAAAAGAAAAAAAAAGTAGGAGAAAAGAAGAAAGAAGAAAAAAAAAGAAGGAAAGGAGAGAAAGAAAAAAAAAGAAACCGGAGGGGACGAATTGTTGGAGTAGCCATGAATTTGAACAATCGAACGTAGCAAGTACCGTGCAGGTGTCCTAGTGAAGCAAGAAGGGCCTGATGTGCTCACACAAGTGGCCAAGGTAATGTTTTCACAAGTAGCTAAGCCCATGAAGGTGCAACATTGGGATGACTTTACTTGTGTAAGAACATCCATTCGCTGTGATATCCTCTCCTCTGTACGGTTTGACCTTAGAAACGTGCAAGGTACAATGGTGTTTGTCAGTGGGAGGTAAATCAAGTACAACGTTTTGGCCGTTGTTGAATGTTTCTACAACGCGGTATGGCCCTTCAAAACGGTCCTTCAGCTTATCAGCCCCCGACAGATGTTTTCCCCGCCAATAGGCAGAATTGAGCAGCACTAGGGAATCTGGAAGAAGGGAAGGGGCCGCGCGGACTGGTCAATTATGTTGAATGGCCTGTTGAATACGACTGACACACAGCTTTTCACGTGCTTCGGCCCATGCGGCTTCTCGTAGTTTGGACCAAGCTGATAATGATGGAGGGTCGTCGGAAGGATTAGATGAAGAAACAAAAAGCGAGGGAGCTCGTCCGTAAATTAGCTCAAAAGGGCTAAACCCTGTGGAGACATTGCAGGCAGAGTTGATTGCGAACTCTACCGGCGGAAGAGAGTCCAACCAACGGCTTTGCCGTTTGGAGGTAAAGGTGCAGAGAATCTTCCCAACTGTCTTGTTTGTCCGTTTGCTCCTTCCATCCGCTTGTGGATGGAAGGCCGTCGTCATATGAAATTTAATGCCCATTTTGTCCATGAGTGATTTCCAAAATTTGGAAGTCCAGATTTTATCACGATCACTAAGATACTTGCCCGGGCGCCAAAAAGTCCTACCCACCCGTTGAATAACCGGGTGGCGGTTTTCTCAGCTGTGTCCGTTTGATTTACTGGTATTAATCGAGTGAAACCAGAAAAACGGCACGTACACGTAAGAATCATGTTGTGGTGGTTCGTTGCTTTTAATGGCCCGACAAAATCAAGAGCAATGTTCATCAGAGGGGATTTCAGAAAGGAGGGTGTCATCATCTTTCCGGTAGGAGCCGCGGTTGGAGCCTTTGAACGTTGACAAGTGTCACATTTCTGAACAAAGGAAATGACCTCCTTTGACATACCAGGCCAGTAAAAATTGTGGCGCAGTTCCGAGATAGTCTTGAGATACCCGAGGTGACCAAGACGGTGATGGGCTTCCAAAATGAGGTTATGACAAATTTCGGGTATTGTAGGAATGAGCAACCGACCATCTATAAAAATGAGATCGTCAACTACCCTGCAATCGTCTCGCAAAGGTAAGACTTTCTTCAAGGAGAGACAGAACGGGTCTACAGCATAACCCGCAATGATTTTTTCTTTTATTGAATTAGATAAACTACTTCCCAGCTCCGTCAATTCTGTGACGCAATGTATGGCCTGAAGGTCAATTGAGGGGGAATCATCCCTAGAATCTGGCCTGGACAGCGCATCCGCGATAGAATTGTCCTCCCCTTTGATGTATTCAAAGTTCAAATCAAAGTCGACCAAAATCTCAGTCCATTGAGCTTGTCGCCGGCTCAAATTTGGGTATTTCAAGAGGTGCGTAAGGGAGTGGTGATCAGATAAAACGTTGACTTTCATGCCAAGCAAGAGCATCTTCCACTTTTTCAGCACATGAATGACTGCTAAGAGCTCTTGCTCGTGCACAGGGTAATTGCGTTCCGCTGGAGTCATCAGGTGAGACTTGTACGCAATCGGGGATGCAACCTTCCAATCCTTCCCTTGAAACAAAGCAGCACCAAGTACCGAGCCGCTGGCATCCGTGAATAACCATAAGGGGTCCGTTGAGTCAAAATCGACATTTCTCAGGCAAGGTAAGGAAGTCATGATACGTTTAATATTATTAAAAGCATTTTCTTCAGCTACTCCCCAATGAAAATCCATATTTTTTAATTTAGAACTAGTAAGGGGAGTGAGCTGTCCGACGTACTTTTGGAGTCCCCAGATGAATTTCTTCATCCACTGGACTGTGCCAAGAAATTTTTTCAGCCCTTTCGCATTCCGTGGCGTGGGCCATTTAAGAATTTGTTTGATTTTTTCGTTGTCGGTGCTGATCCCTTTGGCCAAAATCCAATGGCCAAGGAATTCGACTTTGGTCCGGAAAAGTTGTGTCTTTTTCGGGCTGCAGTAGAGATTGGCAGCTTGTAATTGATTGAGAACGGACTTGAGATCGAATTCATGTTGACATACATCTTTTGAGAATACCACGATGTTGTCCAGATAAACAACGCATATTCGGCCAATCAAATCGCCTAATGCCTCTCCTAATCGGGCTTGGTGGGTAGCAGGGGCATTGGTTAAAACCATGGGCATCACGACCCACTCGTGTAGACCCCAGGGCGTTTTGACTGCTGTTAAAGGAATATCAGCCTCACACATCCGGGTTTGAAAGAAGGCATTGGTTTGGTCTAAAACAGAGAAAACTTTTCCGGAAGCGACTAATCTCACTAATTTGTCAACATTAGGCAGAGGTGACCGATCTTTGACCGTGAATTTATTGAGTGTTTGGTAATCGCAAACCCATCGGGGTAGTACTGTTGGATCCTTCTTTGGGATTATCATACTAGGGGAAGCATATTGACTGGAGGAACGTCTCATGCGGCCGGCGTCAATGTGTTGATCAAGTAACAAACGCCATGCCTTCAGGTGTTTCTGGGGGTACGGATACTGTCTTTCATTGATCACTGCATTGGGATTGGTGAGGACGATTTTGTGGCGAATCTTGGAGTGTTCAAGTTGCATTTTTGCAGGGAAGGAACTGTCTTTAAAATCGTCAACTTTGTTGGTTACTGCAGGAATATCAGCCGGAAAAATGTCCTTGAACTCTTGCATAAATTTCGACTCAATTATTTCGCCGTTTGGGACATGTGAGGATTGTGCGGAGCAGCTAAGAGCATTGATTGTGTCATGAGATACAAGGGAGGGTTAAGAAGAGATGACAAAACCTGTTTCTTCACAGCATAGGGATTGTTTGGAGATAGAGACAGAGAGGCAAAAGCGGGATAAAAACGCAATACCTAAAATCACATCACAATTTCCCGCTATTGGTCCAATCTGAAGGGTTACATTGTCGAATTTATGCCCCGCTGAATCTAGAAATGTTGTTGTCGTATAAGAATGCAAGGTTATAGGTTGAGGATTCGGTGATTTTAGCGCAATACTGATTTGAGTCGGTGCTGAAAGTGGGTATACTGACAGCCCAGCCTGCAAAATTGCCCGCTCATAAATCAAGATAATTTCTGCTCCTGTGTCAACAAGGCATTGTAAGCAACTGTTCCCGCATGTGAAGGGAATTATGAGCCATTGTGGCTTCTGAGTAGGAACGTACGGGTCTTCTTGGGTAATGCACAACTTCTCGTTGAGGGACTCAAGTGCGGCAATGGCTGCCGAGTCCAAATAGGGGAATTCATTTCCGTCTATCGCAGCCACGGTAGCTGAACGGGTGTTGGAGCGACCCGCTGGCGGGAAAACAGATCGTCCCGCCGTTTGAGGTTGAGATGCTGGTTTAGGAGGGCTATAATTAGGTGGCTTTGGGGGAGTAATGAAGGTCGGAGGAATTGTGATGTAGGATCGATCAAGCGGATGGGAGCAATAACCGGGGATATTGCCGCATGGCTTTTTGCAGTGGTGATGGCGCCGCTCAGAGTCGAGAAACACATGAATGCGCCAGATAACGTCCCCTTTTGTAGAAGGTCCTTTTACAGAAGAAGAAGCCGCTCCCGTAGAGTTGGTAGCAGCCGTACGAGTGTGAGATGGTTGTTTCTTCAGAAGGCCGTCCGCAAATTGATTTGTTTGACGCTCAAATGTATTGAAATGAAATGGTTCGTTCAGGAGTAATTCATAATTATGAACTAGTGCTTGTAGATTGGTAGGCAAGCCAAAAACCATTGCTTCCGCCAGGTCAAATTCAGAGAGAATGACGGACTCGAAATTAAGCATGCTTTGAAGAGTGCGTGCCCGGTTGCTGAAAGCGAGAAATGGTTCAGTCTCCATCATTTTTAATTGGTGTACTTGTTGTCGTGATGATGTCTTCCACAAGGGTGGCAAAGCGAATTCGAAAAGATCGGTCTTAAAGTCTTCCCACAACAATTGTGAAAGACGGTTGATGGAGTGAGCGTAGAACTTAAGGGTGTTGGTTTCACGAATCAACGACCCAACAATCCGGATCTTGTCTTCGGGGTGAGAAATGCCTCTTGTCGCAAAAAAAATTTGAGTGGCATTAATCCACTTGAGAAATGGTTCGATGGCGTGGAATGGCCCCTCAAAGATAGGGCCCTCGGCCGTACGAAACCATTGCAAATCGGCGTGTTGAGTATTAGAGTAACGAGGAGACACCGAGCTCGAAGGCTTGTTCTTCATGGATAATAATATTAGGGATTCTTCAAGACGTTCCAGTCAAGACGCACTGGCTTCCCGGTCTGCTTGAGCCTGTAGTATGCTGGTTTGTTGTGATTTTATTAACAGCCGCATATATTCTTGGGTAGACAGATTCTCGTTGTTGATTGAAGGAACCTGTGGACTGGAGGGAGAAATCACAATTTTGGGTAAAATTTTGGGTGGTGTTTCTTCCACTAGAGGATGATGCGATGATTGGGGAGGGTTGGCTGAGGTAGCAGCTGCAGGTGCCGGGGCCAAGACCAGTTGGTCTGTCATAACGGGGGACTGGATTTCCACTGGCGTGTTGTAAGCTGACGTGTTGGGAGACAAATTTTGTGCCTTTGATTTTTCTTTAGCTAGACGGTGACATTCAGTGTTCGCCGCGCGAATTATGGCTTCTGGGTCAGGTAAGGATTAGCCTAGGTCAGATGGACCGTGTCACTCATAAATTAGATGAAGTAGATAGAACTTTGACATTGAGGTAGTAAGAGATAATGGTACTGATGGTTTGAGAAAAAAAAAGTGTAAGAGTCACTAAATGACTCTTCACTGCGATATGGAAGGACGGAAAACCACGAGGCAAGAGTATGACTCTTGGAGAGATTCTAGAACCAGAGCATATGATTTAATTGCTAGTACGGTAGAATTGATAAAAAGATGGAATCTCCGAGTATACAATGGTTTAATTAAAGATGAAAGGAAAAAATGAAAACAAAGGAAAATGATATTTTAAGGAAGTGATGGATA
>JNCO01009057.1:0-10970 GCA_000785685.1 Uromyces viciae-fabae
TACGGTATGCTTCTTAAATTCTCTTTACTTTATTTTCATATTTTCCTTCTTAAAATTCTTATTCTTTTGTTTGTTTTTTTAAGTTCTGGCTTTTGTTTTTAGCAATCAATTCAATTTTCTTCATTTTGAGATATCACAGGTTTTCTTTGATCTATTTTGAATATCTTGTATGCGGTGAAATCATTGCTATACCCGATCATGATACCCTTCTCTGCAGTTGGGTCGAGTTTGAAATTTTGGTTTGGTTTGGGAATCAGAGTGTAGGCACAGCATCCGAATGGCCTTAATACATTGTAATTGAACTTTCTTTCATTCCAGATTTCATAAGGAATGTTGTTATTTTTAGTTCTAGATGGCAGAATATTACATAGATCCGTTGCTGTATTAATGGCTTCTGCCCAAAACTAGTGTGGAAGTTTTGATTCCTCCATGAGACATCTTGCTTTGTTCAAGATCGATTGGTTGGTTTGTTCAGCCATCCCATTATTTTGTGGGGTATATGCTGGACTAACTTGATGTATGATTCCTCTAGCATAAAAAAGATCCTTAAACTGTGAATTAACAAACTCACCCCCACCATCGGAGATGACCAGCTTCAAAGTTTGTTGAGTGGAGTTTTCTGCCGACAAGATGAATTGTTGAAATGAAAAGCATGCTTCAGATTTATGTTGTAAAAATTTAACAACTCTGAATCCTGAGAACTGATTGACAATAGTAAGAAAATATCTTGCTCCCAAAGTCGACTTGATTTGAAATAGACCAACAAGATCGATATGAACAGCCTCAAGGATTTGATTTACCTTTTTGAAGTGACCTTTGAATGGTGATGCGGTCATTTTACTCAATAAACGTCAAATCTCACATTTTTTGTTTTCACAATCTGGAAATGATTAGCTTTAAATATGTGTCATTGGGATGTCCGAGTCGTGCATGCCAATTAGCAGGCAACTGAGAATAGTAACAGGAAAGATGATCTTTCATTGAATCCAAAGAGACTGAATTCAATTCTAGGAGATTATGACAAAGACAACCGATTAGTTCAAAAGCATTATCTACAGTAATTGAAACGTTATCTGATTGATCTTTCTCCTTGCAAATGACTAGATTGTGACTAAAGATCCTAGGCAATGAGATGAGACAGCGATTAAGAGATGGAACATAAAAGACCTTGTCAATGTTCAAAGTCTGATTCTTGTGATTGCGAAGGACAGCCGAGCCAATTGCTTTCGCGTTAAGCTGATTTTTGTTGTTTCCAGTAAAAATAGGAACATTGCAATCTTTAGAATGTTTAAAAATACTTTCATCATTGATCATGTGGTGTGTAGCACCCGAATCTAGTACAACCGGTTTTTCATTTGAAACTGAATTGAAGAGGAGTGTCGCAGGTTCTTCATCTAAAGCCTCAGCTGTTGCAACGTGTACTTGAGAACTTGGAGCAGAAGATGGCTTATTCGTTTTTAGCTCGGGGTGAACTTCAAAGCAGCGATCTTCAGGATGGTAGGTGTTAGGGTTGTGCTTTCCATTTTCACATACTCTAGAAGGATCGACTGTTTTCTTTTTATATCTAGGCTTCAATCTTGTTTTATTGGCATCTTTCAAGAGTGCAGTTGCCGTATCATTCTCTTGACTCGTTTCAACTTTATTTGCTTTGGGGGATTTTTCTTGTCTTGATTCATATAAGTATACCATTTCCTGAAGTTTCGCGAGTGTAACTTCTGGATGAGACACAAGTTTTTTGTTCATTATGATTGAATTGACTATATTCCAGAGATCTTTGGAAAGTTTAGCTAGGATAGAATAACACAGTATTTCGTCTGGAACTCCGAGTTTCCCAATTGAGATTTCATGAATAAGTTTTGTTGAATCTTCAATGAAAGTCTTCAGATTACCATTATACTCATATCTCATAAATTTTAGCCAGACTCGGCCTTTATTATTTACTGATTGAGATGCATAACGTGAGATGATTTTTGACCAGATTTTATTAGCATACTCTTGATTTTCAGGAGTGATGATGGCATCGAAAGCGGTATTGCCTAGATAATTCATTAAAATGTCGACAGCTTCAATATTCTTTTTGTTGAAAGATGTAAGTGCAGCACCTGAGAGTTCGGAATCAGCCGGCATAAGACATGCACTTAAAACTCATTTAGCTCGAAGATGTGCTTTGATTCTGCTTGACCATTGAGGAAAGTTTTGATCAATAAGTAGAGGAATATTGACGGTTTTTGTAGCCGATTTGTTGTTGTCAGTCATACTGCTCTTATTCAAGAATCCTCATATGGAAGAGTTTGATTTTGTTCTTGAGTTCGAGACTGTAAATCTTTTGTTTTTAGGAAACTAAGAGATTGATTTCAATAACAGAAAAGAAAAGAAATAAACAAGAATGACATGATAAGGAAGAATAAGAATAAGTACCTAAGAGCAGTAAGCTGATGATAAGACAAATAATATAGGCCTTCCTCTGAATGAAAATAAATGAAATCACAATAACAACTGAGGGGAAAATAGTCAGTAAAAGAAAGAAATAAATAAATAAGAAAAGTAGAAGGAATAAAATACCCAGGTTGAATATTGCCTTGGCTGAAATGATCTTGAACTTGATGGTTTTTGTTGATTGAACAAGAGACAAAAACAGAATAGAAGTTGAGTTCAATACAAGGAAAAAGAAAAAGATTTGTCGAGTGTAGAAGTAAAGAAAGGGAGTAATATATTTGGACTTTCTACACTGGGCAATTGTTGGAATCTGGGGTGGAAATACTCTATTTCCATTCTCTCTCTCTTCTTATTATTCTCTCCCGCTCACCCTAGTTTAAATTTTCTTCATCTCACTCGAAGACACCAAGCCTTATCAATCTTTACCTATATTGTCGTATCTTCGTATCAAGTGGGGTCAATAACTACTCTGGATCAAGACTCAGGTTTATTTCTTTTCTTTTCCTTCTCATTTGTTCTAATGATGTTGTCATTCTAATCTCTTTTCTGTTTTATTCAGTTCTTTTCAGTTTTATCCTAGCGTTATACTCTTCTGCTTTATTTCTTCATTTATTAGTTTACCTCCTCATCTCTATTAGTTGCTGTTCTTTTTAAGGTAAACTATCTTTTCTTTTTATTTCATTTATTCTATAAAAGTTTTATACTCTATTTTTGTCATTTGTATTTCATCATTTTTATTTATTTAAATACTGAAATCAAATGTCTTTTTAAGACTATAAACCTTTTAGCAATAAAATAAAAATAATAAAAATAAAATAAAATAAAGATAAAATAATAAAAATAAAAATAACAAAAAAATAAATATCATGAAAATTGAACCAGAAAATCAACATTTTTTCACCAGAAGGCTGATTATTGTTTGCTTCGTGGGGTGGGAGTTTGTTATTAGTAGGTATCTTCACTCTTTTGCCAAGATTGGTTGACTTTGCACACTCAATAGCAGATAAAACGTTATAATGTGCAATCAAATCAGATTTGTGATCTCGAGCTTTCCATTTGACACTATTTTCATCGAGGATGGCTTTGATTTGTTTTATCGTCATGTTTTGGGGGTTGGACCATTTTTTCGCTAGACTGGTGGATGTAACAGTAGTTGGAAGAGGCAAAAGGGGTGAATCAGGTGAAATAGTTGGAAGTTTAGAAGGGGGAAAGCCGGGTGAACTCTGTTGAGAAGAATGGTCCACCTGGTCTTCTTGGGCAGTTCTGGGCCGCACAGGCTGCTTTACTATGGGGCGAAAATTGAATGAATCACCCTCTTCATCCTCTGATGTTAAAATAATCAAGCCCTTTTTAATCATGCGTGTTTTAGAATAGGCTCCTCGGGACGGCAAATCGGTTTCCCATTCATCGGTAGCTCTGGGTCGCTTTGATTGCCGACCTTCATCTTGGTCAGATGAGTTTATTAAAGAATCAATGACAAATAGTCAATAAACCATCAACATAAACTATCTGCTTGCAACTCACCTAGAGATTCTCCTGGCCTACGTTTTTGTGGAGCAGATTCTTGTACTGCTGGATGATCAGAAGTAGCATGAGCAAGAGTATCAAAGCAAACATTCAGATCATTTTCCATAACTATAGTTAGACTTAGTTGGTCTTGGAGAGGTGATGGAAGCAGCATCTCTTCACGTGATGGCAGCAACGTTTCACCAATTTTCAATGAGAGGGGTGGATTTTGTTCAGGTTGAGGCACAGAAGGTGGATCAGGTGTGGTGTTATTTTTTGTTGAACTATGAGATCGAAGCAACATTTCTTTGGGTGATGGAAGCAACACTTCTTCGGGTGATGGCAGCAACACTTCATTGGTTGATGGCAGCAACATTTCTTTGGGGGATGGCATCATCATTTCGTCAATTTGTGATGAGAGGGGTGGATTTCGCTCAGTTTCGGGCACAGAAGGTGGATTTAGCTCAGGTTAGGGCACAGAAGGTGGATCAGGTGTGGTGTTAGTTTCTTTTGAACTATGAGATGGAAGTATAATTTCTTTGGGTGATCACATTGGTGGGAAAATTTCCTCAATTTCCGACAACAAAAGTGGCTTGGTTTCAGGTTTGAAGAAAGAAGGGGGATCAGGAACACACGGTTCATCTTCCACAGTATTAAGATCAACAGTCAGATTTCTAGGTTCAGATAATAGAGCTGTGTCTTGCACAAGAGGTTCTGGAGCCGAGACCGGGTTGATTGAAACATTTATCATTGGCTCAGTTTCGGCTTGAAGAGCTCTCTTGTGTTTGTTTGATTTGCTTCATCATGCATCAAGATAGCTGCCGTTATTGGAAGCTGAGGACCACCCAAAAATCCATGTTCAACATCTGAATGCTCAGTTACTTTTGGAAAAATATTTGGCCAATGATTGCTGCCAGACAGGTCAATCAGGTCAGTTTCAGTTGTTGGATTGGCTTCATGAGTGCTTGATCCAGCTGCCCTTGAGACCTTCGCACCAAGGATACCATCTATGAAAGAAACCTTGGGGCTGGTCACGTTTGTTGGTGTGGTGGTCTTCAGAGTGCGCCGTTTTACAATCCAAGTAGGGCGTGGTCGCAGTGGTGGAAATCTTGGTGGGGGATATATGTGTGCTTTCTTGTTAGGAAATACCCCATCATCCTACAAGCCACTCATAAGCACTCATACCAGCATGGCTAGTCAACATAGACTTACCTTTGCTTCCACTGGCCGTGGAGTCTTCAAATGAGTTGTAGATTGATCCTCTAGTGCATCATTGGATTGTCCAAAGCCAGATCTTTCCGCAACATTGCCATCGGGAGGTTGTCCCAAAAGTGAATCTACATGAGGTAGGCTTGCTTGAGTAATTTCGGGCTCAGATAATGGGACCTGAGGATTGCCTGATGGTGGATTGTTATCTGAATGATCAGTTTCAGTACGGTTTAAATGTGTTTGGTCATCTGTTAACAGCTCAATCAGATCAGTCGATTCAACTGGAGTAGGATTCTTCTTGGGTGGATGGGGCTCAAGGTTTGATTTAGTTGCCATTGGAAAAACCGCATCAGGTGCTAATACAGGTAAAAATTCAGCACCATCAGCTTGCGGTAAAAAAAAGAGCCTTGCCAGGTGTGACATTGGCTGGTACGGCAGTTTTCAGAGTGCGCCAATCTACAAGCCAAGCAGGGTGTGGTCACACAGGTGGAAGTTTTGGTGGGGGATGTAAGCGTGATTGCTTTTTAGGAAAAATCCCATCATCCTACAAGGCAAGCAATTGTAAGCTTTGTGTGATGATCATTCCTATACTATTAAACCTGAACTTACCTGTCCTCCATCATCAACAATCACCCTTTTGGTCCTCAAATGCAATTCTGATCGATCCTCCGGATCATTGGCTTGAGGTGATTGACCCAGGGGACGGGCCATTTCTGTTTGGGATTGATCGGCTTCGAAAATGCCATTGTAAAGCTCCAAAAGAACTGCACGTCTGTCGTTCTTTCCAAAAGGCACTTTATGCTGGGTAAGCAAGGCCTTGATCTTGGAAATTTTTAGCTTGGCCGCACTCATTTTCCTTGCTGTTTGACCTTTGTTTCTGTCATTGGTGGCAGGCTTGTGGGCCAAGTAGATTGTCTGCAGTTCAACTCGCCGCATTTTGGGATCGAATTTGATGCCATGTGTTCGAAGGTGCTGCCTCAATTCTGCAACCTTCAACTTCTTGTGGTCGGGCCATTCATCTTTTTTTGCTAAATGGACAGGTTTCATCATCAATGGCCGCTCAGATTGAAAAGTAGATTTTACAAGACTAACATACCTAGTACTGACATCGCTCAAGTTGAAGTTTGGAGTGAGAGGCTTTGAGCTGGATGGGGTAACTTGAAAAAATATATTTGAATACCTCTCAAGTTTCAGGAAGACTTGGACAAGATGTAATGTATGTAATATTTCCGGCCGATTGAAAGTAGTTCAACCGACAGTGCCGACGATGCTTAAATTTTCAACAAGGATGCTTGCTTACATACCTGTTGTTCATTGAGTGGTCCGACGATGCTTATTTCAAACAAAGATGCTCCTTACATATCTGAATATCTGTTGCTCTTCATGTGTCATGGCCTAGTTACTAGTGATGTGTTATGACTGAGCACTCTGAATATCAAACGTCTTTGTACTTGAAATTTTAAAACGTGAGTTGTATTCCCTTATCCCTACTGGTTCTCACTAACCCTCTTTATCCTCCCTTCCCCATCTTAATCTAGCAGATCCTATTCGTTATTATTTTACGGCCCTTATTCTCTGCAGGATGGATGACCCTCCTGGAATTGACCCTTGTATTGCTCAGATGACCATCACTCAGATAAAAGATTATCTCTATCTCACAGACAAGACCCTGGTTATTCTCAACAAGATTAAGCTGCAACCGTTGCAGGCCTTTGCCACTAACCATTTGAAAAAAGGTCAGTAATCTCACATTTTATATGACTGAGCACTCTGAATATCAAACGTCTTTGTACTTGAAATTTTAAAACATGAGTTGTATCCAACCATCCACAGCCTCCCCTTTGTTCTCATTCTACGACTCTGGCCCTTATCCCTACTGGTTCTCACTAACCCTCTTTATCCTCCCTTCCCCATCTTAATCTAGCAGATCCTATTCGTTATTATTTTACGGCCCTTATTCTCTGCAGGATGGATGACCCTCCTGGAATTGACCCTTGTATTGCTCAGATGACCATCACTCAGATAAAAGATTATCTCTATCTCACAGACAAGACCCTGGTTATTCTCAACAAGATTAAGCTGCAACCGTTGCAGGCCTTTGCCACTAACCATTTGAAAAAAGGTCAGTAATCTCACATTTTAATGATATTTTTGTGCAAATATGACACTAAAAATATTGTGTGGGATACAGTCCCACATCGCTATGATTCACCCACAGGACGCCTTGTGTCTTCAGGAAGACCAACTGAGGCCACTGCCAGTACCAGTGCGTTTATTTGTCAATTTGAGTCCTGCATCATGGATTTTATTCACCCTTTAAATGGCTGGTCTCTCCAGGAAAACCAGCTGCAGGGAAGACATCTATGGTAAAACTAAGTACAGGCAAAACCTCTGTAGGAAAAAGAAACAAAGGAAAAATAGCAACAATTGGACAAACCACAGTTGTTTTTTCTTTGATCATTCACTCAGATTTTTCATCAGACTAACTATTTTTGTGTTATTTCAGCAGAATCAACAAAACCTACGACAACATCACAACCGGCAAGGAAGACTAAAATCTTAAAGCCGCTGGTGCCACCGTCAGCACAAAGACAAGTTTTGACTGAAAAAAAATGGTCAAGCATCACAACCGACAAAGAAGACTAGCATGAAGCTGTTGGTGCCACTATCTGAAGCCCCATCTCAATTGGCCAACAAGCCTGGAGTTGGGAATTTATCTCTTCCGTCTTCCCAGCTAACGTTTGAAAACAAAGTAGGTGTTGGTGTCTGGCAGTTTTCCACATAAACCATTCAACATGATACTCCAACGGTTCCAACACGTCAATCTTCTATGTCACCTTTTTGGATCAAGTCACATTCAATTCAGAAAGCTCTAATAGTGCAATCAGTGAATTTTTTTCCTCTGGAGAATCAGAAATTCAACATCTTGCCAATAAAGCCAAACCACGCATTGCCAAATCCACCCCAGCTTTAAAGAGGAAGAAATCTGTCGACTTTTTGCCCCTTCCCCAAGGCACAAGGCCCAATCCGTGCAAACCACACGTTGAATCCACCCAAAACTTTCACGAAGAAGAAATCTGTCAAATCGCTGCCCCTCCTCCAAAGCACAAAGCCCAATCCTAAGTCTGATCTGATCAATTTGCCCAAACCACACGATGTTGAATCCACCAAAACTTTAAAGAGGAAGAAATCTGTCGACTTGCTTCCCCTTACTCAAAGCACGAGGTTCAATCCTACGTCCGATCTTATCAATTTGTCCAAACCACACGTTGAATCCACCCAAACTTTCAAGAATAAGAAATCTGTAGATTTTTTTTCCCCTTCCACAAAGCGCAAGGCCCAGTCCTAAGTCTGATATTCTCAATACACCCAAAACACACGTAGTTGAATCCACCAACAATATAAAGAGGAAGAAATATATGAATTTGCTGCCCCTTCCCCATAGTGCAAGGCGTAATCCTATGTCTGATCTTTTCAATTCTTCTGAATTTGTTGGTGATCTTCCCACACCATTGTTACCATCTGTAAAGAAACTTCCCGTTGCACCGCTTATTGACCTTTCCAGTGAACCTGGTCAATCCTCAGCTTGCCAAATCCCGCATCCTGACTCAATTTTGACATCTCTTGCAACACTGGTGTGGCCTCCACCCTTGGGCAGTGGATCTCAACCTCTATCCCGCTCAAAAGAGTTACCCAATCAAATCCCTGAAAATGAACTGTTGCTCATTGATCTTAGCCCCTCTTGTAATCCTTGGAACTCAAACCCTGAAGTTTTTGGAGATGCCAAAGGAATTCCACCTATTAATTTCCTTACCGCTTTGTCTTATCCCTGTCCTAAAAGTACATCCCCCCAAAACCAAGATGCTCCACTGGGACGTTCACCTGACCAGCGGTGCAGTTCCAATCCTTCTAGTCCTAATGGCCTCTGTACTGATATGGGTGGTCCGCGAGAAGATAATCCACAAAAGAATCAGCCCACCTCTACGACGGTTACAACTGCCCCAGCAGGTATGTTTGTGTTCATGTTAAGGTGATCAAAAAGGAAACAATATTGACACATTTAATCTTGTCTGGGTAGATTTAATGAACTTTTTACTTGGAGAGGCAATCCCCGAGACACAGCTCTTGCTCTGTGACCTTGCTTAAAAACTTCAGCTAGTTCTGCTTCAACCCGAATCAGACAACTTTTCTTCCTGTGTGGAGCTTGCCTACAGTAAGCTTCAGCATTCATCAGTGCAACATGAACCGAGAAACAAAAACTTGGAAGCAGTATCCAAAGAACCAAGTAAGGGAGATTTTGAAAGTGATCAAAGCTCTTCAAAACCCCCAGCATTACTCTCTGGCTTGCATGGTGTTGAATGTTCATCAAGTTACTCATTCTCATTGTTACTTTGTTTCTATTTTTATTATTATTTGTCTTCATTTTTGTTTCTATCTTATTTTTTGTTTATTTATTTATTTATTATTATCTGTGTGTAAATACTCCAATTATAGAGTATTTGTCTCATATAAATATTTCACCCTTTCCGTAGCTCTTTTTCTTCAGATCTTTTTACTCGTTCTTGTCCATTGAAAACTCTTAATATTCTTAACCTTCAATTATCTAAACCAAGAACTCAAGATCCATTTATTACTATCCTCCGGTCTCTAGGTATTCTTATTCATAACTTTATCATTACTTTTGTTGTTGCTCACTGATTCTTTATATTGAACCTCATTCGTAGTCTTGTCATCTGGTCTTTATTTATTTTTGTCTCAGTTCTCTTTATTTAAAAATCAACCTACTATTTCCTTTAGGTACTTTTTCATTTCTTTTCATTCACTCTAAATCTTTGTTTTTCTTTTACTAAAAAGTAATCTAATTTCCTTTAGCCAAAAAGTAACACATTATCAGTACGGTTCGCTTCACAACTAATCGATTCTTCGAATACAATAAGCAAAAGGAAATAGTATGGGTTCTGACGACGAACGAGATGGAATAAGAGGAATCAAGCTCCTGAACGATTCCAATTATTCCTCTTGGTCAGAAAGAATGTGATCCCATCTAAGACAGAAGAAACTATGGGACGTTACAATTAACGAGATCACAATAAGTAGCGATGCAACTGCAGCTACAAGAACTAAAGACGAAAATAACAGACTAGAAGCTTATGACACAATCATCAAGTGCATTGGAGACACAGCTTTTGATTCATGCGTGAATGCCAATACGAGTGAAAATCCTTTTCTTTTGTGGAAAACTATCAGCGAACGATACGCCTCTAAATCCGTCAACAACAAATGTCGAATATGGTTGAAATTCATGCGACTCATTGAAATTCATGCGACTCATGTTCAACGGAGATCTTAAAACCTATGTCAATGATTGTAGGAAGTTCATCAACGAATTCTCTCTGGTTCAACTCGGAATACCAGATGATGTTATCGCTATTTCTTTCTTGGCTAAATTGAATGAACCTTTATGGAACATTGTTGACTCGATTATTCTCAATGAGGAAATCATTTCAGATCCTCACAAAACGCTCGCTAAACTCAATGAAATAGTTTATGTTCAAGAATCTAGAGAAAAACTTCAAGTGATCAAAGAAGAAAAACTCGGAATACCAGATGATGTTATCGCTATTTCTTTCTTGGCTAAATTGAATGAACCTCTATGGAACATTGTTGACTCGATTATTCTCAATGAGGAAATCATTTCAGATCCTCAAAAAAAGCTCGCTAAACTCAATGAAATAGTTTATGTCCAAGAATCTAGAGAAAAACTTCAAGTGATCAAAGAAGAAAACTCACCTACCTCGGCTTTATTTACTCAACAAAAG
>JNCO01009058.1:0-10970 GCA_000785685.1 Uromyces viciae-fabae
AATTGGAAGAATATAATATTAAAGATATCAATCCTTCAAAGACACCAATGCAGCCGTTAATTCAATTAGTAAAAGTCTCGGAACAGGAAATAGAATCTTTTAAAAATTTAAATATAAATTATAGATCAGTCGTAGGATCTTTAAATTATCTTAGCATTCTAACAAGACCCGATATATCCTATGCGGTTAGTACTCTTTCCCAGTTTTTAGATTCACCTAGTAATACGCATTATTTAGCAGCATTAAAAGTTTTCGCATATTTAAAAAATACTATTAATGTAAATTTAACTTTGACAAAAACACAAAATCTTAATATTATAACTCATGTTGATGCGGACTGGGGGAATTGTTTAATGACAAGAAAATCAGTTACGGGTTATATAATTCTTATTGATAAAAATATTATATCATGGAAATCTTCTAAACAAAAAACTATAGCATTATCGTCTACAGAAGCTGAATATCAAGGATTGGCTGATTTAAGTAAAGAAATAATATGGCTTAAAAATTTAATAAGAGAAACTTCTATATTAGAAATAAATCAACCAATAATAATAAATGAAGATAATAAAGGCGCTGTAGATTTAGCTATGAGTGATACAAGTCAAAATAGCTTTAGAACAAAGCATATGGACATAAAATTACATTTCATTAGACAATTAATTGAAAATAAAGAAGTAGTATTAAATCAAATTTCAACGAAACAAAATCTTTCAGACTTTTTAACAAAAGCTTTAAATTCTATTCAAATTAAAAATTTAATGATAAAAATAGGATTAATTAATTCAAATCAATTTAATCAGATCATACCTGCTCAGATTACGGGTGGATGTCAAGATTTGAATAAAAATAATAAAAGAATTAATACTCCAATAATAAAATTAATAAAATTAATAATTTCTAAAATATTATCTTTACCATTGCAGATGAAAACATTAATAATAAAATTAATAAAACATCTGCAATGATGAATTTTTACTAAAAATATTTTTACCATGAATATTAAAAAACTCAAAGTAAGTTTTTCATGATGAAATAAAATATTTTTAAGAAATATTAAAATAAAATTTTATTTTAATTATTAAATTATTAATTAATAATAATTATTTTTGCAGTGTTTAACCTGCATTATATTTTGGTCAACAAGGATCAAAATTTTATTATTACATAATCAATTATTAAATTATGTCATTATTTATTTAAAATGGTCAACAAGAAATAAAAATGGTCAATGATGTCATTGCCAATTTTTATTTATAAATTAAAATTAAAAATTATTTTTATGGTCAACAAGAATTGACCGTATTATTTTTTAATCAATAAATTTTTTATTAATAATAATTAGTTAAGAATTAATTATTATTTACATTTTTACGGTCAACAAGTTTTTATTCATTATTATTTTTAACATATAAATTATCAAAATCATATAAATAACATTATCATTATTATTATTATTATTTTATCAAGAATTATTTTAACCATTGCAAGTTAATTACCAAATTTGCCTTCAGTATTGTAAATTCTTTTAATAATCCCCCACATATTTTCTCCTCACCAATTCATCTAACTAAATATCTGTTTAGGTTCAAATCCATTAGTTTTATATTCCTTAGGGCATTTCACCAAAAGAGATATCAGAAAGCTCAAGAAGATTGTTAGATATTTTTCCTGACAAGTAAAAACAATTATCAATTTTAACAAGGACATGCCCTTTGTTACCAGACTTAGTGATTATGATTTGATTGTTGAAAAGATTTGATAAAGAAATAAGAGATCTAGTGAGTCCAGGAACATAAAGCACATTTTCAAGAGTAAGTTGTTTTCCAAGATGATTCTTCAATAAGACAGTTCCTTTTCCAGTAGCAATAAGAGTATTATTTTTGTTGCCAGTGTTGATATTTAAGTGAACAGGAGTCAAGTGAGAAAAACATTCCTTGAAATTGATCATGTGATGACTAGCTCCAGAATCTAATACAGTTGGTTTAATCACTTCAGAACTAGCCAATAAAAGTGTTGGAGGATCAGCTTCAGCAATATGATTTTCAGAGGCAGTGAGATGAGAGCTGGGTTGATCATTAGCAGATAGATTCCTTGTATAGATAAGTCTTGAAGAGTGAGTAATAATAAAAAGCGTAAAGGGATGATGATGTGGAAGGTAAAGTGTGACAGTGATGGGACAGATATGTGAAATGTGTAAAATAAAATAAAATAAAATAAAGAAAAAGATAAAATAAATAAAGAAAAGAATCAAAATAAATAAAAAGGAAAAATAAATAAAATAAATCAAACTCCAAATCCAACAGAAAGTAGGCACTCATTTTCTGCATAAAATACACAAAAACGGTGAGGCCACATATAACAAATTGTTGAAAAATATAAATACATATGGTACTTGAATATATATATATTAAATTATAAATGTTTTTATACATTTTTATATACATTTTTATATATGTCAGCTGGCTACTATGTTAGAGTCAACTAACAAACAGCTGAAACAAATCTTCTAATACTTTTTCATAACTGAAAATATTAGGAAATAATGATAAATAGTAAAAACTATACTAAGGAATAAGAATAACAATATTATTGTTGCATAAATGGATTCCCCATGCAAAATAACCTAGGGTCACTCACTGGGTGTACCCCCAAATTCCTACTCCTTAACTCTTTTCACCATAACTGGGAAGAAACTAACATAACACTGGCCAAAACTGTGTTTATATGTAGATAGCTATTTACATATATTATGAATTTGTACATGTGTGAGGTATACTATGGACTAATTCAGAAATACATGCAAAATAGTGGATTTTTGCTTAGTTTAGAAGTTAAGACCATACAGTTAATGAGAAACCAGAATACTGCTAAATACAGGACATTTACATATGTCTTGTTACATCACACTAAAAATTTCATAACCAAATGTTACACACAGTGAAAATAACCACAATAGAAGCCGCCTGTATTTTACATACACCAGGGGCTTGACCAAACATGAGTTAAGAAGGAAAGCACACGGTGCACAAAGCCACAATACAGCTATGGCACAAGTTTGTGGAGTATCTGTATCATTCAAAACGAATCCAGAGCAACCTAAATAATTATCAGCACATTTTCACACGGTATAATTATCAGCACATGTTCACAAGGTGAACTAGTCATGATTACAGTTACAAGGTCAAAAGTGTGATCAAACACCTAGTATAAAAGAAACAAGCTGTATTGCAATAGTAGCAATACAGGTTACCTTCTAGAATTTATCCTGGCCAACCCAACAATGCCCCAAGGATACCAAATTAATCTCAAGGACATTAGAGGTTACTAAACAGGGGAATAATTACCCTGTACTGGTCTGGACCCTCCAATACTGAATAAAAAATACAGGAACATGGCAAAAAGCACTCAAAACGTGATAACCCCAATTCCTGCCAACTTGTGGTTATCTTGTACGCCCCAGGGATTTGAAATATTATATAAGGAGGACTCTAATCCGCCTTTCCAATTCAAATCTTCATCTTTACTCAGCTATACATGGTTACTACATACTTAAAGTCACTTTTTAGCACCAAAGATACCAGATCTACTCTCACCTGCGCCCTGGGATCCCCTTCAGAGCTCCTCCAGCGCCTACCCCTCTCAATTACGCCGCCTGGATCCCCTTCGGAACTCCTCTGTGTTGTCCCCCCCGCCATGTAAGTCTCTGGGTCAATAGGTTTTCCCCAGAACCCCTATTTTTCCTATACCACTTTGTGGTAGATCTGGGTTTAACCACCCCTGATATTTTATCAGGCCCCAGATCCAAGTTGGATCTCAAATTAAAAGGGTTAAACTACCCCAGGAATTTATTCCTGGCCCCTAAAATAAACAGAGGGTTAAACAACCCCAGCATAGCTGGCCCCTCTGTTAATTTTTATATAAAATTATACCAAACCAACGGTTAAAAATAGTCCCCACCCTATTTACAATTATATTTCAGCGTGTCTAGCTAAAGGGTATTCAGTCCCTGGCATCACAGAGCCTGAAAATATACATTTTTTTATATATTTATACAATGATTGAATATTGAATGGTGATTTTAATTTTATAAAAGGTGTATTCACCAGGTATTAACCAATTACTGACCATGAACTAACTCAGAATTTCTCTTTATTCAAGTTTATAAAATAAAATTGTAGCTTTCAGAGAAATGTTTGCACATTAATTAATTTTTTTGTGAGGTGATATTTATCAGGGGGTTTTCCACTTTTTATTTTTTGGAAGGCTTACTGCTCAAACAAAATATTGGAATATTTGCCAGGGTCTTGCTGCTTAGAAAAAACTCCATGCAGATTTGGCAGGGATTTTTGCATGTTTTTTATTTTATTTGGGTGGTATCACGGCAGTTACCACGCTTAACCACCCAGAGGGGTATAGGTCCCTGTTTTAAGCCCAAAAAATGTGGTTACTTGGGTCCGAACCGTTTCATATATGAGTTATGAATGTGCCAAATTTTTCTCAAGTGTTGTGATAATAACATGAGATAGTAGTTATGAGTTTGTAGCAGAAGGGTTAAAATATATTAAGACTAATGTAATAACAACAAAAGAGCTATATATGGGTTCGTAACATAAGTTTTAAAATGAGTTAAGACTGATGTAATAACAATGTATCTATTAAGGCAATTTGTTCACATTGCCATCTTTTCGAGGGTGGTGATAATTGCAAAGTTTTACTTACTGTGCTTCATCTATTACTATTCGGAACCATTCCAATTCCAATAAGTCTATAGAGTTGTCCTTCTTATATTTTGTCTCCTTGCTACTATATTGGATCAGTATTTTGGATGTGACCAAAACAATTGCACTCTTCTTCACATCGCTTAATCCAATCAATAATTTTTTCTTCAAATGAAATAGCTGAAATGGTAGACTTCCAGGATTGAAATGTTGTTGGTGTTTGTTGTTGTTGGATTTTTCTTTTTGATACCTTGTTTTTTTTAAACATGTTTTTTGTTTTTAAACTCTTTTGTTGTGGGATTGTTCTTGTTGTTGTTGGATTTTTCTTTTTGTTGTTGGATTTTTCTTTTTTATAACTTGTTTTCAAACTTGTTATTTTTTGCCTTGTGGTTTTTATGTGACTTTGGGCAATTGAGGCTCACTTTGATTTATTTCTTGGCACTTTGCTTTTTTTTTGAAAGACCCCTTGTGGCACTTTGACTCTAACACAGGCTCATTTGCAGCTGGAAACGACTCTGGCCACCTTGCCTGAAGACATTCAGGTACAACTCCTCGGACAGTTTGTGCAAGACATTTTGAAGCGACCAAACACCCCTTGTTGGGAGCCTTCAGTAGCAATAAAAATGAGAGGATGGCCCCCCAGCTCCCGGAAGGAACAAGGAAAATTTTAAAGAGTTGAAAAAGAGATCAAACAGGATCTGAAGCAAAAAAGAAAAGGAAAGGGGAAAATTAAAAATAAAATTAGACTTAAACTGAGCTGATTGCTATTTTATTTTGAGTGATTGATGCTGATTAATGCGGATACTTATTGATATTTATTGTTGGATTGACAGGTTGAAAGTTCCAGTTCAGAAGATTCAGAATCATCCAAGCAGGAAAACTCAGGAAAAAAAACTGGCAAAAGTTCTTCATCCTCTGAAAAACAGGATGAGTTACCCTTGGTGGAGGCCCCTCCAGTTGAAAACTTGTTACAAGTGAGTTTTTCATGTTGTGTTGTGGTGAAATTAATATTGTTTGTTGATTTTTTCTTTTTACAGGTTTATATTAGCCAAATCCCTCCACCTCTTGAGGATTTGGTTGAGTCAATTTTCAACCCAGAAGGTGATGGAAACTGTGGATTATGGTACATTGCTCAGGAAATGTTTGGTGATCAAGATCTTTTTGATGAGATAAGGAAGATCATTGTGGAATGTCTTGTAAAAGAATGCTCCAGGTTCCGCAAAATACAGGGTTTTGATAAAGACTTTGAACAAATTAAAGAAAATCTTCAACCAGGTGGTGATCTCATTGAAAAGCGCCATGGGATGTCTAAGATTGATATGGGTCAGATATTATCTGAAACATATCAGAAAGCGATTTGTTTCTTTGCTTTCCGTGGTTGTAATACTCATGTACCTTTTACTTGTGCTCCAGATCCCTCTAAATCTTTTTTTCATCTTTTTTTTGTCAACTCTAATCATTGGGTTCTTGTTATTCCAAAATGTGGTCCTTTTTTCTATTCCTCCACTTGTAAAGCTCCCCAAAGCTCTCAGTAAATATTTTCCTCTTTGGAAAGATCATGTCCAAGAGGGTCTCTCTTTGTATAATACAAGTAAAAAATAGATTTCTTTCTCTCTTGTTTGCTTTTCCTTTTTTTTATTTAATGTAGATTTCTTTCTCTCTTGTTTCCTTCTATTTTTTTATTATTTAATATAGAATCTCATCTCAATATCTTAGTGGTCTTTTAGCTCTTCAATTTCAAATTTCAATGAATAATTTCATATATTTTTACCTTTTAAATTTGTGAGTGCCATTGTTGAGTATAAGACTTTTGGAATATGAGTTAAGTGAGTTGACTGTGAGCTTATAAGTGTTTTGAAATATTTATTTATTTTATTACATTAAGTCATTGTTTGGTATTTTTGTTGCAGTCTTATTTTTTTTAATTTAATTTATTTTGCTTTATTCTGCTGTTACGTTTTTCTTTTTTTTTTGTTATCATTGTTGTTTATTTTTTCTAGTTATTTTTATTTTCTTTTTTTTAGTGTTACTTTGTTGTTTTTTTCTTATTCTTATTCTTTTATTTATTTGTTTTTCTTGTGTTATGTTCTTTTTATTTTTCTTTATTTTTCTTTGTTTTTCTTGTTTCTTTTCCTTGTGTTCTTCTTTTGGGTGTTACTTTTGTCTTTTTTTCTCTTTTTCTTATTCTTTTATTTATTTGTTTTTGTTTTGCTATTTTGTTTTTTTTTGTTTTTTTTGTTTTTTTTGTTTTATATTTATTTGTTTTTGTTTTGTTATGGTCTTTTTCTTTTGTTTTATTGTTTTCTTTTTTTTTTCCTTATATTCTTTTTTTGTTGTTTGTTACTTTGGCTTTTTTTTTTTCTTATTCTTATTATTTGATTCATTTGTTTTTCTTGAGTTGTGCTATTTCTCTTTTTCTTTTGTTTTATTGTTTTCTTTTTTTCTTTTAATTATTTTTGTTTTGTTTTTGTTTTTGTTGTTGTTTTGTTTTGTTTCTTTACTTCTGTTCTCTTTGTTTTTTGTTTTTTATCTTTGTTTTTTTTGTCCTTACCGTTTTCTTTATATCCTTCTTGTTGTCTTTTGTTTTTTTGGTTTTTTTTTTTTTTTTTTTTTTTTTTTTGGCCTACGATAGTCTGAGGCAGAAACTAGTGTATACAATAAGTATTTTATTGTATATGGGGTTTCTGCCGTTTAGCCCCGGGTTTTTGACCGTTTACAATACTTTCTAGACAAAATTGTTGTATACAGTCATGGAGGGGGGGGTCCGGGTTTATTGTATATGATATGCCAAAGTATCATATAAAATATTGTTTCCAGGACCCCCAACGTCGTATGCAACAATTTGGGGGCCCACAGTATTGTATATGATAATTATACAATAGGGTATTGTGGTTTTAGCGCCCCCCTAAACAAAAGAAAAAAATCAAAATAATATTTAAAGTTTGATTTAAAAAAAGGGGATTGTTTTTTGCACCACCCAAAACCTGTTACACACCATCTTTTGAAGTGTGCACAACATTGCAGGGTGGTGCCCAAAAAAGGTGGTTTTCCTGGAAAACAACACCTTTTTCGTTTTAATTTTCACACCTAAAAAAAAGATGAAAAAAAACAGGCTTCATATTTGTAATCAGCTCAAAAAGCCCTTTTCTTGGTCTATTCCTTTTTTCAAAATTCCCTCTGAGACAAAAATACCCATGCACCGCCTTTTCCTAATATACACCACCTATTTTTGCTGATTTTCCTGTCTTCAAAAAGAAATTCAAAAAAAATTGGGTGCTAGATTATTTTTTTGGTAGCTTTGAACAATTTTTTTACATAGTTAATTTATAAAAAAATCACTTTTGAAATTTCAACAAAATAAAAAAATGCAAAAAAACTTTGAATGTTTTTCACACCTCCAAAATGGATTTTTTAAAAAAAATGAAAAAGACATCCATGATCAGATAAATCCAGAAAAATGTTTGGAATAATTATCTTGTTGTTTTGTTTTTGTTTTTAAATTTCACTAAATTAAAAAATAAACAATCATAGAAGACAGTATGATACACAAACAATCATTAAAAAATCAAACAAAATTAATTATCATTCTAATTCTATTACAACCCCCTAAAAAAAATTGTTTGATTGAAAAAAGTTTTTTCCTGTTTAAAAAAATAAAATATAAGAACAAACAAAATAATAGTTTAATTAAAAAAAATAGTTTGATTGTTACCTGTTTGAAAAAATGAAATAAAATAATGCAAAAAAGAAAAGAAAACAATGTATTTCTTTTGAAACATGAACGTATGAATACCATTGAAAATAAAAATAGTGTAGCATCAAAAAAAAAACCCCCATGCCGCTAGCTGAATGAAACCTGAGTTTTCAGATTTGGGCCAAGAGATGAAGTTATCCCTAGCAGAAGCTGTTAACTTACTGCTGAAAATAACTACTCATAGGGGAACTTACCCATTATTGCATTTGTCAGTGAAAATAATTGTTTTAGCAGTGGATTTAAGGGTCCCCTAAAAAATAAACTCAATAGCTACTTCCTGTTATTTTTGCTATTTTCTCAAAGAACATTCTTTTCTCATCCCATTCTCTCTCATCAGTCCAACATCACAGCCAAAATCAGGATCTGAAGGCTCACCAATTCATTCTATTAAATAAAACCAAAACCTGTATGACCCAACCTTCTCATTTCTTGTTTCTTTACTTTCCTCTTGATCTTTTTCTAAATCATCAAAATAAAAACCTCCTCACTTCCTTTTCCTTCTTTTAATTAAAAAATAATTTTTTCTGCTCTTGCTTCAACTTCACTTGAAATCTTTTTAAAATCTAAAACCTTGCTTCTTGTGGTATTCTTTCTTTTAAATTATTTTCCTTTCATATATTTTTGTTGTTCTCAAACTTTTTGTAATATTTATTTTCCTTATTTCTGGCTTTCAGTTTCTGCAATATAAAGTTTCAATTTCAACACATGGACTGATTTTAGTCCAGTACTTGGTGAACATGAGAATGTCTGTAATTTTTCCTCTCAAGATCTTCATAGAGCAGTAACCTGTTAATTTAACTCTCCTTCTTCTTTGCTTGCATCCTTTTTTTCTTTATCTTCTCTTCTCTCTTTTCCTTTAGTACTCATTTCTCATAATAGTTACTCTTTAACTTGAGTAATTTAGTCTATTACATTATTTTTACTGTTTTTATTTTTCTGTCTCCGTATGTAGTGATTCAGAATAAATAAAGTTATCATTCCTGGTTCTGTATGTAGTGTCTCAGAATGATAATTAGTCAAGTCTCTGTATGTATTGTCTCTTAGATTAATTATTATAGTATTTCTGTTCCTGTATATAGTGGCCCAGATTGTTAATTTATGAGAATTGATGAGTGGAAGGTGATGAGGACACTGAGAAGTTTGGTTGAAAGAGGAGCTGGGTCAATTTTATGTTGAAGGAAAATTAGGCTCTGACTCGATAATTTTTATTTCATCAGAAAACTAAAATTAATAAAGAGAGTAAATATGTCACACATTTGTGACATATTGAACATAATTATAAAAACAATCCTCTCACAACTACACATGAGAAGAAACTATGATGAGTCACAACTACACATGACTCAACAATAAAAAACTAAACTAAGTATCATATCCAACAACTACACATTGAAAATGAACTAAGCTGAGCAAATCACTCCACAACTACACATGGAGTGAAAAAGAAAGATAAATAAACCACAACTACACATGGAATATTGATGAATAAATTTTAGACTAGAAGCAACTACACACTAATAATCTAAACTATTCCTACAGGCAACTACACACCTCTAGAAGACTAATTGAAAAATTTTAAATAAAAAATTAAGATTCTATTTTGATTATTTAATTTATATTTTATTTTATGGAAGGAGTGAAAATGAGAAAGGCTGAGAGTGGAGAAGAAATCTAACAGAAATTAACACAGATATGATTATGTTTATTCCTTCTTCTTCCAGTATCCATGGTAGTGTTGCTTAAGATTAAG
Source organism: Uromyces viciae-fabae (assembly GCA_000785685.1). Classification (NCBI taxonomy): domain Eukaryota; kingdom Fungi; phylum Basidiomycota; class Pucciniomycetes; order Pucciniales; family Pucciniaceae; genus Uromyces; species Uromyces viciae-fabae. The sequence continues at coordinate 10,226 of JNCO01009058.1, forward strand.
ATGAATTTTGTCTAGGTTTTTTTTTTTTTGTCATGTCACAGTCTCTGACAATTTTTTCTTTCTTTATATTTAGCTTTTTCTAAATCATTGATTCTTGAGCAAAAATTTTTCTTAAAATAAAAATTGACCCCCAGCTCCTCTTTCATCTCTCCTTTAAATTCCATCTCATCAAGATCAACCTTCTCATTCTTATATTTCATCTCCAAAATCAATTAGGATCAACAAGCTCAAAATTGAAATAACCTTGAAGAATTTTTTAACGGAAATAGCTGGATGCTCTGTTGACTGAGCTAACCGAGTTGGATATACTTGCTGAAGTGAAGATTGAACTGAAGGGTTTTGTTCCTCAATTTCTGATGATGAACTTCTTAGAAAGAGAAAAGTAGATTAGAACTGATGATTTTATTTCTTTAGAAGTTGCAGCTTCTTATAGTCTACAACCAATCACCACACTTGTGGTTGAAACAATTATGCATACAAAATTCATCATAAATAAATAGAAAACAAAAAAAGAGTCTTAATTCAAAGAATAAAACAAGCTATTTTTGAATTTATATATTTATTTAATGATAATAATTTTCCTAAACTATAGGCCAGAAATTCCTGTTTTAAATTATTATTTAGTTATTTAATTTCTTGCAGTGTTTTATAGTAAATTGTAATATTAATCCTTCTTAAAAATATAAGCCAGACTATTCTGTTATTAATACTCAACTACCAACTCTAAAACTATAGGCCACTACTA
>JNCO01009059.1:0-10969 GCA_000785685.1 Uromyces viciae-fabae
GTTTTCATACTTAATTACTCGAGAAAAATATATAATTCCTCGGGGAGAAGTGTCTAGATGCTATTCAGTATTTTTTTAAATAGTGTGGGACTATATTATCTATTAAATCTAAACAACGCAGTTTTGGCCCATCCAGGCCCGCGTGAATTGAGAATTAGGATTATATAAGCCAGTTCAGAGGCCGCTTCCTTTTCTCATGAATTGGATTATGTCAGCATCCGCGCCATTTGACACTTAGACATTTCAACGCAATTATGCACATATCTCTTAAACTATACACCACACCTGCTTTCTATGCTTTTTTGGTGCTTAGTCCATACACATAGTGTGTATGACGTCCTATCTTCAGGGCAAAAAGGGGTTTCCTTTTATTTCTATCTAAAAATATATTTATCTATTTTTAAGGTAGAAGGACTAGTTTTTTATTATTACTTCTGCTGGGTGACTAGGGTTATTTTTACCCAAGGAATCCAAAAATGAAGTAATAATTAACTTTTCTTCACTCTAAATGGGAGCAATTTTATATTTTCTCTCTTTCTTTTAATTTCTTTTTGTTTTTGTTTTATTATTTTTATTTTTAATGTTTTTTATTTAGATGTTTTGCTTATGTTGGCATGCTCAACATTGTAGCAGGCTGACAAACAATAATAAGAAAGAAATAGCATAAAAGAAAGAAATAAGAAAGAAATAATCAACAGTAGATACTGGTAGAATTATAACTAATTTAAGAATATGAGATCATTTAGATTGACAAGGGATGTTTTGATGACTAAAGGAATATTATTTTTGGGTTTCAGATTTTTGTTCATAATTTTTAGAAGTAAAGTAATGAATAGAAAATCTTACAGTTCGCGAATAAGGAAAGTTAATTTGAGTAGCACAATTTGATTAAATTGGTTGTAAGTGATTTTAGACTGATTGATTGAAATAAAAGAAAAAGAAAAGAAATAAAAGAAGCAAGTTCGGAATTTAAGATTGTTGAGTTAGTTATTTTTATTGTAGATGAAATTTGAATCAAAGAAATGTAATACCAAGCAGCAACTTTGTCTTCTTGAAAGTGGTGTCCTTGAAGCAGAGAAATTGTTGAGTTGGTGTAAGTAGTGAGTAAAGAGAAATAAAGAATCGACCAAGATTCTTCCCTTTTAAATAAAATTCAGGATTCTTGAATTGAAGAAGCGGTCAAGTTCAGTTTAGAGCTTTCACAGCGCAATGGATTTTTAAGAAAGGGGTTAACCAAGAAACCAACATGTATTTTCCTGGTGGGATTGTGTTGAGCAACACATCAGGCAAGGATGAGATTGAGGATTTCGCTAATAATTATGATGAGGAATTTATTGATGATGGTATGCATGAAGACATCGATTTGGCTGAAGATGAAGAATGTGGTTATGATCAACGATACAAGGACTTGGTAAATGAAGATTATGAAGATGATGCACGTGGGGAAAGGTTTCAGATGCATATTGATGATGAAGCAAACTGGGGTTAGATGACTCAATGGTGGTCCTTATGATTGGTTTTCTTGAATTCAAGAAGATCCTTGAAAACATGGGATTGTGTTGAGCAACACATCAGGCGAGGATGAGATTGAGGATTTCGCTAATAATGATGATGAGGAATTTATTGATGATGGTATGCATGAAGACATCGATTTGGCTGAAGATGAAGAATGTGGTTATGATCAACGATACAAGGACTTGGTAAATGAAGATTATGAAGATGATGCACGTGGGGAAAGGTTTCAGATGCATATTGATGATGAAGCAAACTGGGGTTAGATGACTCAATGGTGGTCCTTATGATTGGTTTTCTTGAATTCAAGAAGATCCTTGAAAACACATTAAGAGTTTGAAAATATGATTAAAGATCAGTTCATTGCATGTATTTGATTATTATTATTTTTCATCTCATGAGGAATGAGAGCTATACATTGAAGTAAAAAAAATTATATATGAAAAAAAAAAAAAAACAAGTGTGAGAGCACCATTCCATAAGGAGTCATTCCACCACCAGCTGGGCTGGCGTATATAAATATTGTTCATGCTGAATCGGCCGAATGAGGGTGAAGGGATTGTGGTATCCCATTGACCACGCGGGTAGCTTCCCGTAGGCACATACATTGGTGACCTGTTGGGGCCAAAGGAGATCGGCCAAATGAGGGTGAAGGGATTGTGGTATCCCATTGACCACGCGGGTAGCTTCCCGTAGGCACATACATTGGTGACCTGTTGGGGCCAAAGGATGGTGCAGGTTGATGTTTTGGTCATTAAAGCCATCTTGAGGTCTGAGAGAACGCCTAGGAAGCTTTTATTAGGGTTTGAGTCGTCTGACATTGTCCCATCAGCCATCTCGCAAATTACTACGCAGACATGGTGCGCCGCACCAGCCTCTGCTATGTTGTAGACATGCAGGACCCAGCCATAACCACTAACTCCATTTTTGGTGAAACAGATGCAGTTATTAGGTTTTTTTTTGTTGAAATAAAGTCCGTCTGGTGATTTAAAGGAACAAAGATTGTTTGTGTATTGGCTGAGAACTTGTGTCCCTAAAGGGTTGGGTGATGTGTCACGGAAATCCCTTAATTCTATTCCTGTGGACCTTAAAAATTCAAGAATCACCTCGTATGCGACAATTGCAACCACAGTCTTGGGGGGTTTTTTTTTATCAATTATATTTCCTCTTTCAAACTGCGCAAAGAGATCCTGACCTTTCATGCGTTGAGACTGGCAAAACATGAGCATGATTTTTCCCTTGATCTCACCTAACAATCAAGCCAATTACATCAATTCAAACATACATGTGAACACAATCAAGTTTGTAAAACTGACCTAACTTCCCATTTGTATCCATTGATTGCAATAAACCATTTACACGTTCCCCCGCGAATTCTGTAACACCCATTGGAGGACCCCACCATTCAATTTGTTGTGCATAATGTAAAGCATAATGGTGATTTGGATTGATCTTTATTTCAGAGAAAACTAATGTCAAAGATTGTGTATAAAACCTAGAACGTTCTTGAGACCTGGTCATCAAATTGAAAGAAAAAACTGTCAGGTAAGAGTAACGGACACTTATAAACACCCAGTAGTTCTTCTATCCAAATATTATGCCACTTATCTCCCTCTCACTTTTTCCCCTGATTCCCATTCTCATAATCCCCCCATCTTGCTTATGCTCATTGACCAACTGGCTCATATTGTCACCTTTCTGATAATTGGCCAGCACCCAAAATTGATGCCTGTTGGAACTGGTATGCTTCCAAGGAGGCCAAGGCTTGGAAAAAAACTGTTCAGAGGAACTTGGATCTTGGTATGGATTTGTCATTCCCCCCTGAACGCAAATCAGCCAGGCTTAATAAAAAAATTATTGATGTAGAATAAGTGTACTATTTTTTTGCATATATATCACTTTGTTATTGGTTTTTTTTTTTTTTTTGCTTTTATAATATAATTTCAATGTTTTTTACACTAACTCTTCTTCAACTCCACAGGGAAGGGCCCCTTGGCCTTTTTTGGAGGCTTTTGGGTCCCAAAACATTTAATTTTGGCCTATTAATTAATGAAATCCTTAAAAGATGATAAATTGTGTTTTTTTTTTTTTTTCCTGAAATTGAAGTTTGGGGGCTGATTACAACCCCTATCAAATTTTTTTCCACAGGACAGGACCCCTTCAAAACGTTTTGGGGCCCTTTGGAATTTACCTTTTTTTTTGTTTTTATTATTTTTAAATTAATTTTTCAGGGGTCAAAACCCCATGAATTATATTCTTGATAAATATTTTTGGGGGCTTTTAGATCCCCGAAAACACTTTCCTTTGTTTAAAATTTTGAAAACACATGCTTTAGAAAACCGCGTGTGTTTGCGGAAAAACAAATGAGTTTGTGGGCCAACCGCATGAATTTAGTAACACCCTTAATTAATTAATTTTTATAATTTTATTTTATATATAAAAAAAAAACATTTCAGTTAAGAAAACTGACAAAAATAAAATAATTTCAGTTGGAAAAACTGAAAAATTAAAATCACAAATTAATTTTTAGTTAAAATTGCTTTGTCTATGAAAGACTTAACAAAACTAAACAAGGTGATTATAAAAGAGTAATTTTTTATTTAAAAAATTATTATTAAAAATAATTTAAAATAAAAAATAAAAATATATAAAATAAAATTTCATATATTTGAAATAATTAACATTTTAATTGAAAAATCAAAATGTGAAATAAAAATTATTTTTATTAAAAAGTGAAATAAAATGAATAATAAGTTGAGAAACTTAAAAATAAATTCGAGAGTGGTATTGTTGGAATTTCATTGATTTGCCTCCTGAATCAAAAATAAATCATGAAAAAATTATTATGCACATCTTTCCATCTTAATTAAATTAATTAAAATTAGTATCCAATATTCTAAAAATTCAAATAAATCTAAGTAAGTCTGAATGTTAGGTGGTAAGTTAGTCTGAAAATATTATCTGTTGAGATCAACAAGTAGTCAATGAACCAGTTTGATTTATCTCTGTTGGAATTAAGGGTACTTTTAGTCTTGCTCTTTTCATATCCATATTAAATTAAATATTATTTAATTATCTTTAAACTACTTAGTCCTAGTTTTTCATGACCTTGTCATGTCTTGATCTGTAACTTTGTTACATAAATATATATTTTTAATGACTTAGTCATCTTTTTATGATTTTATCATTTTAGTTAATCATGACTTTGTCATGATTCTTTTCCATGACTTTGTCATGTTTATTATCAAAAATATTATTTTATTTATTCATGACTTTGTCATGATCATCAACTTAGCTGTTTTATCATTTTCTTTATATTTTATATTTTCTTTATTTTTTATTACTTTATTATTTCAACTTAGTTGATTTTATAAACTTGGTTTATTTTTATTTTACTTGTTTTTATTAAGCCCCTCTGGATATGGCCAGGGGGCTCTCTTATTCACTATTTAAGACTGACATAGCTCATGAAATAATAAATCATTCAGTCTGCTTATTTTCTCACCCTGGCCATCTCATCAAGACTGTTTCCAGACTTATCGCAGCTGCCATCCAACTTTCTCAAGTCTCAAGATCTCTCTCTCAAAACTAAAAATAAAAATCTAAATTAAAAAATCAACTTATTTCAACAATCTCTCTGTTTAATAATCTTCTGTTCTTCTTACTATTCTTGTTTTTGTTCATTACTATTTTTGTTTCTTTATTTTGAATCTTATCTGCGGAATTAATGCCTCCATAGTCTGTGTGATAGATCTTGTTGTTTAGTCTTGTTCATAAAAATTAGTCTGGGCTATCTCTTGTTTTCTTCACTCTTTGATTCTTTTTATTCTTTCTTTCTTGTCCTTGTTGAGGCCCCCTCTAGATCTTGCCGGGGGCTCTCTAGTTGTGGACCCATTTTAGGCCCCTTGTTCATTTTTCAAGGGTTTCCTTTATTTTCTCATCTATAAAAGTTTGAGTTCAGAGTAATTAAAAGATCATTGGCTCTTCATTCTTTTTAGATCTGCACCATCTGAGTCAGTCCAAGTGAACCCACTTGTCCTCATCCATAATCCCTGAAATTCCATCTATATTCTTTTTCAATTCATCAAAATAAAATAAAAATAAATAAATAAAAAAATCTAAAAATAAAATAGTAAAATTCTCTTAAAAATCATTTACCATTTTTTTTGATCAAATTTCATCTGGTATGATGAAACTGACGTCATCAATTTATTTTCTTCATTTTTGATTATCACAGATCAAACAAGATAACAATCAAGAGAATCAACAAGAAAAATAAACAGGAAATTTTAATAAAAAAGTTTTTCTTGAAAAAAAGAGTAAAAATTAAAATTAAAAATATTAGATCTAAAATTAATCGTTATTTAAAATTAAAAAGGATCAAAAATATTCAATATATTATCTAAAATTATTCAATTAAAATATTGAAATTAAAATTATCAACTTATTATTATTACTTTTTTCACAATAAAATTATTAAAAATTTATAAAAATATCATTAAATTATTAACCATAAAAATTGTAAATTAGAATTGATAAAAATTATCATTTAAAATAAAATAAGATAGAAAATAAATAAATTATAAAAAAATTAGTCATCAAAATAATTAATTGCCTTTAGGTAAAGAAAAGTTTTTATTATTTTTATCTTACTTTATCATTATAAAAAGAATAAATTAAAATTGTAAATAAAAAATTTTATTCATTAAGATTAAAAACCGAAGTGAATAATTATCCTTAGTTGCCATATTTTAAAAAATGGGTTGAAAATGAATGAAACTCAAAACAGATATCACACACAGTGCAGTTATAATTTTTTTTTTCCCAAACTCAAACCCACAAAAAAACCAGGATATTAAAAAAGCTAAAAAAAAAAGCAAACTGGTTATAAAGTGGAGTGAGAAAGTGTATCTTTGAATCAGTTAGGTGTAGCCTTTAAGACAGATAGTGGGAAAAAGGACAGATGGAGGTGACTTATGGAGTTTGACTAAGAAATTACACTTGCTGTCGCATGATTTCTGCAACTGTTGCTGCAGATATCTGTGACACTACCCTTGTGTCAAATTTGCAACCGGTGCAAGTCCCAGTGGGCTGCTGCAAAAGGTAAATGTCCGTAGTGTCATATGAAAGTACCAACATTCAAGGCATCAATTATGTAATTGAAAAGAAAAATTGGGAGCTCGAAATAAGAATAAATTCAATCAGTGCTTTCAAGCTGACACAACATCAGAAAACAATCAAGGAACAAGAATTGAATAAAAAAAATAGAAAAAAGAAAAGTTCACTGAACTTACCAATAAAGAAAGTAAGAAGAGAAATTAAAAGCATTAAGATAAAGCAGAAAGTACCAAATAAACCTGTGTTCTTGAAATGTTTCACCAGGAGAGGAGGAATAAACGGAGTTACCCATGTCCATGAGAACTTCTCATTATTGTATATATAAAGCACATTGTTTTCCTTTATCTCTCCTCATACAATTTTTAGATTTATTTTTAGTTTTATCATCATATATTTATTACCAATGAGTACCAAAAATTATTATTAAGAGTTTATCTTGTCTTAAAGAAGACAAAAGAAGATAACATAAATTTTAGTAATTTACCTTATCTTAAAATTAAAAATTCAAGTAATCTAAAACCTCCTTGAAGACCTTCTCTTGAAGCTTGCTACCAGAACTACTGGCTCCATGCCATGGAAGATCCAACTCATAATTTTCAACAACTGAGAGGTCAAGAGACCCATGATCAAAGTAGGTTGTTTTATCACCCAGGAGGAAGCGGTGAAGGATCACACAGGCACTTACCCACTGTGTGATCCTCTTTATGGATTTGACCAAACTGAGGTCCATTATGAGGCCACACAAGGACTGGAATTGTCCTTCAAGAATTCCACTGCAATGTTCATTTCATACTCAAAGGGATGCTAGATGCTGGTTGAATTTCTTTTTCAATCAGGGCATCAGCCCATGAGGTGGATTTTTTAAGGCTGGGGAAAGATTGGACAGGATTGGAAATCCTAATCCAGAAATCAGGTATTGGCCGGCGGAGAAAAACTGCAACTTTTTTAAGTTGAGGTCACAGTTTTCCCAGAGTTGGGTATCATGGCTGTGACCTGGCCATCCAGCAAGGTTGTAGGTTATTTGTTTATTGGTGTTTCAAACCACCAAAGGAGCTAACCTGTAAGATCCTTTCTGCAAGTAATAGCCTTGCGGATCAATTGTTGGTTTTTCATCCAATGGCAAGAGGGTGCCATCCATGAATCCCACACATTTGTTGAACCCAGTATCCTCTGAAAATGCTGCAACAGCTAGGCAAAGTTAATTTGGTGCCACTACTTTTTTATTGTAGCGGCCAACCATTAACTTCCTTAGCATTAGCTGTAGCTCTTTTGTGCTAAATATAGTGCTAATTTAGCTTTTGAACAGCTACAGTAATTTCTAAGAATTTTTAGCTTGGTGTTCCAAGACCGCTAATGCTGCATATTAGCTACATATGTATTTTTAGCTTGTAGCTGATACCTGGAGCTATTGTAGCGAATAAATGGAGCTAATTGTGAGTTAGCTGTTATTTCTAGCATCTGAAAATTGCTGCCGCACTAACCAGTTATTACATAATTTTTTTTCCACTAATGGAATTAAAGGATTTTTTTGCGTAACTAATCCCCATTACAAGCTACACTACACTAGAAACTAGACTAACAGAAACAGAGGACCCGATATGTTACACTACAATATTTGGCCCATATTTTTTAACATAACTTACATTTTTCCATGTCTCAATCTTGTTATTTGTAAGATCATTTCAACCAACCAATAATCAGATATTTTAAGTTTTTTATTTTATTACTTATTTTTCATTTTTTTAATTTAATTTAATCTTAATTTTATTTTGTTTAACTATTCAATTTGTATTGATTAAATATAGGCTGACATCTAAATTCAAGCTCTCTGGTGAAAAATTGAACTACACTGCACTAATAATTGTAAAGACCATGGGTCATAAACGGCCCATGGGATTTAGAATTAATAGTGCAATATGGTTCAATTTTTCACCAGACAGCTTTAATTTCCTCTATTGGCACAGTGACCAGCTCGACTGGGATTTTTTCCCAGCTGCACTTAATTTGCCATAATGCCAGATGGCAGTATCTGATATAATAGCATTGGCAGCTTAAGCTAGAAATTCATTCAATGCATAGCAAATTGAATGCTCATTAAAAGAAAGAATAACTTATCCTGTACTTGTTTTGCACTCAGCTGTTGTTGTGGTTTATTTTGCAGAAAAAAATCAAAATTTAAATATAACATTACATTGAAAGGAAAAAAAATCATTGTGGGTGGAAGACCCCAATGAAAAGAAAAACAGCTCAAAATAAACAAGGAACTTGTGAGAGCTGAGTTTCTAGAACTGTAAGATGTTCTGTTTCAGAAACGTAAATAAAAAAGGCTGGGAGTCTTTCGAATGCATGATGAACTGCTTGTTTTTCTTTGTAACCATATCAGTCAGCTATTACCATTCAAGTAATTGCTTAAATTTCTACTTGAAAAAAAAAACGTTTGTTCAATGGGATGCTGCAGTAGGCGTGATGCTCTCTTCTTCGATGGTTAAATTGGCCAAATTGTAAGTGACTGCGCTTGGGTCCTCTGCAAAAAAAATCTGGTTAGCCTTGATGAACTAGGCAGAGAGATCTTTGGATGGTAAGGCTCAACTTACCATCAAGCTCGTTGATTGGCTGGTGAGTAATAGTGGAAGCGGGCTTACTTAATCCGGACGCAATGAAGCGCTTACCGGCATCATCAATTCTAGGTCTCAGGCCTGATGTGACAGAAGTGACTGACACACCCGATGAATTGGCATCTGTGTAGTCAGAGTTTGCGGTATTCGGGCGACTGCCGAGCGAGGTGGGTCCTACACCAACGGCCATCATGCCGGAATTGATTGAATTGGAATGGGGTACTGAGAGATTGTCAATCGAGTCCGAACCTTGGTACCCCATGCCCATTGCCCCGGTACGGCCAGAGGGGCCCGATAAGGAGGCACGATTGCGGCCAACCATAGTTCCCATGCTGGGTCGTCGACCCAGTCCACCAGCCGATGTGGCGGAGGAAGCACGCGAATGAAGAGATTGAGAAGCATTTGACCGGGATCTCGGGCGATTTTGAACTGACGCCAAGATCTGGGGGACATCAGGTCTATTATATGGGCTGAGTTTAGCAACCTTAGCACCACCATCCGATTGAATAGTGATCAAGGATGGAGGAGGGTTGGATAACACGCTCACGAATGCTCGTTTGGCTGTAAGAAGATTGAGATATGTCAGTAGATGTTCAAAAACAAAGGAAAACAATGCAGCCATCCATCATAAGCTTACTGACCTACGCCGGGATCGGCAAATACGATAAGACAGGAGATATCGTCTACCCATTTAATTTTAAATCCGCCACGTTCGTCTTCCCAATCGGCGAAGACATGCTGGATGTCTCTAGTTTTGAGCTCCTTATTGAATTCAGCGAGTAACAAGATGCGGGTAGTTGAGTTTGGATTAGAGGGGGGATGAGCCAACAAGTTGCCCATACCAAAACCCATGTGATGAAGGTTGGATACTGGAGAGGTAGCGGCAGTGCTAGCAGTGTTAGGATAGACCGAAGAAGATATCGTTGATGGATTTGAGTTAGCAGAATGGGCTGAGTCGACTGATGGACGATGACCAGAGAGTGAATTAACTTGAATAGGATGCATCATGAATTGATGAACAGGAACGGGCATTGGCATTGAAGTAGACATGATAAAAGGAAAAAGTTGATTTTAATTCTTAAGTTGGTGGTTAAATGGCATTGGTGGCTGATCAAGGAAGCTTAATAGATAGATACGTCAGTCTAAGATTAAAATGAAGTATTCGCACTGTATGGATCGAGAAGCTGTCCGCCCGAAGCCACGCGTGCCAATTGCTCGACAACCAAAGGGAATCAACACGCTATAGTAATAATTGTACCAACACCACCGGGGGTCACTTTCGAGACGGACAGATCTCCAACATTAAAGATGTCCCTCCGTTCTCATAACGCTGCCTTTCTCAGGCTCCGCTGTATGAGGAGAGCCTGGTCGACTAGTGCAAATAATCATAAATATAGGAAAAAGTAAATTATTGTCAACTCCGAGCCTAAAAACCCCGAGCCCCGAACGCAAAAATTTTTATTTTTAGAAAAGGTTTTTCTCAAGGAAAAGTGTTTTCTTTCACATCTAACTGCTTATCCCTTATCCTTTTCTCCTTTTCTCATTGTTTTCCTTACCGGTTTATATCAAAAAATAAAAAGAAAACAAATATATATACAATTTCTTTAAATTCTCTTTGTGTTCCTTATATATTGTCAAGTCGGTTGTTTTTGTAAGAAATGGAGAAACTGAAGAATTTTATTTCAATCAGGATTCTGAAGACAAGGATATGTATGCACACTATA
>JNCO01009079.1:0-10962 GCA_000785685.1 Uromyces viciae-fabae
TCATGATTGTGAATTTGTTCTCTACAGTAGCTGAGGAGGTCTGTGAACCTCTCTAACTTGCTTAGTTAGCAAAAAGTTAACTTTGAAACTGTGGATGCCTTGACATACATATATGGGGATATTTTTTGCACCACCCAAATCCTGGCGTGCACTGCCGTTCTGTAATCAGGAGGAAGTCAAGTTTTTTTGTTTTTTTTTTTCTTCAAATATTTTTTATGATCAAAAAATCACCAAAAAAAAAAAAAACCCCAGCTTCCTGAACACCCTTGCTCCACTTTCTGAGCTTTTTTAGCTTCAAGAGAAATATTTGTGTATGTACACCTTCTGAAGGGGGTTTATAAAATAATAATAATAATGATAAAAATGTCTTATGGTTATTTTTACTTTTTTTACTATTTTTTTCAGAGATGAAAATTTTAGCCATGGGGCAGGGGAGGCATTATGAGTTTCTCCCAAAATCAATTTTTTCAAAAACTTGTGCATGCACCAGAATTTAGAAAATCAAATGTAAAAGCAACTTTTCTTTTATGTTCACTTTTCCAAATTTTTGGTGCATGCACCAGTTATTCAAAAAATTAATTTTAGGAGAATTCTATAGTGCCTCCCTGCTAAAATTATTATTCAACACTAAAACAAGGTTAAAGTATTGGTCAAAAAAAGTAAGAGTAACCATAAGGATTTTTATTTTTTTGATTTTACACACCCCCTTCAGAAGGTATATACTAAGAATTTTTTTTGAGCTAAACAACTCAGAAGGTGAAGCAGGGGGGCTCAGGGGGCTGGGAAATAGTTTTGGTAATTTTAGGACATGTCACCAGGGGAGTTTTACTGGCACTCTCTATCAAGTGCCTACCTTTAAATCAATGTGTAAAATTGCAATCAGTGTTCTGAATCTTTCTTGTAACTTGTTTTGATTTCTTTGCTAAGTTTTATCATAACATTGATGAAAGTTTGTTGAAATGATTTTTAAGTCGGTCCCAACTGATATCCTTCAAGAACTGCCAAACAAACTTGTGGACCCTGATGTGCGTGCGTACATTAGGGGGACATCAGTGTGAATTAAGCCGTGGCCCCCCAGCCAGCACAGCCAGGGGGCCTATTAATCACAAAATTCATGTGGACTGGGTAATGATTTACTGTTGAGACACAGTTGTATCATGGGGTGTATGCACTTGGTTTACGGTCAATATCAGCTTCATTTGGGCATAAATATCATGCTCACTTACACGTGTTCCACATGGGCATGAGGTGTGAATTATTTCAGGAAGTATTTTTTGAAAACATTTGAAAAAGAAAAATAGTTGAAACCACCTAGCAGTCAAAAGGCGGTGCACAACGGAAGTATTTTTTGAAAACATTTGAAAAAGAAAAATAGTTGAAACCACCTAGCAGTCAAAAGGCGGTGCACAACCAGGTTTGGGCGGTGCAAAAACTAATCCCAAAAAAATTGATACATAAATTTTAAATCAAGATGAATTAAAATTTTCGCTAAATAATACACAAAGAGAATTTTTTTGTCATAAGAATTTTAATGACATATGGTGAAAAAGGTGTTCGTGTATAAATAGTTTAAATTATATATAAATAGTTTGAATTCTTAATCTTCAAGTGTCTGGTTTTAAGTATTTACCAGGGGACTTAGCGCCTTGTGACCTATTTAGAAAAAACTAGTTTTTTCAATACTAGAGCAACCATAAAATGGCATGGGTTATAGCAATGCACACACCATTCATTTAGGATATTGAGAGTTCAAGCTCATAGGATAACATCTCATATTATCATAACATTGAAACATAAAGCTTTCTTTGACATTCTTGAAAGTTTTTTTTCTTAGTTTTTATTCATTTATGATATTGACAGCATGATCATATCAGAAAATCTCTCTGGAAATTTATCATGTACGCAATTATTTTTATTTTTATATTTTTATATTTTTATATTTTTATATTTTTATATTTTTATATTTTTATATTTTTATATTTTTATATTTTTATATTTTTATATTTTTATATTTTTATATTTTTATATTTTTATATTTTTATATTTTTATATTTTTATATTTTTATATTTTTATATTTTTATATTTTTATATTTTTATATTTTTATATTTTTATATTTTTATATTTTTATATTTTTATATTTTTATATTTTTATATTTTTATATTTTTATATTTTTATATTTTTATATTTTTATATTTTTATATTTTTATATTTTTATATTTTTATATTTTTATATTTTTATATTTTTATATTTTTATATTTTTATATTTTTATATTTTTATATTTTTATATTTTTATATTTTTATATTTTTATATTTTTATATTTTTATATTTTTATATTTTTATATTTTTATATTTTTATATTTTTATATTTTTATATTTTTATATTTTTATATTTTTATATTTTTATATTTTTATATTTTTATATTTTTATATTTTTATATTTTTATATTTTTATATTTTTATATTTTTATATTTTTATATTTTTATATTTTTATATTTTTATATTTTTATATTTTTATATTTTTATATTTTTATATTTTTATATTTTTATATTTTTATTTTATTAATCTTAAAATGAAATTTTATAAAGATAATTGTAGATTTAATTAATGAGTTAATTAATTTTATTTCATTTTGACCAAAAAAAAAACCAACAAAAAAAAAAGAAAGAACAAAAAATAAAATAAAAAATACGTATAATTTGATATGCTTTATTTATGACTTTTGTTTACTTCGTGTGAGGGGGTAGTTTACTTTCGTCTACCTCTACGACCGGAGCCATGATTCCCTCTAGAAGGATGACTATTAGAAATAGAAGCTGAAGAACCGTGCAGGTTACCACGATTGGGGCCCCAACCTAAAGGAACAGGAGTCGAATTACTATTGCTATTATTATTGAATCCATCTCCTCTGCCTATTGAACTTCCACCTCGATTGGCATTACTACTCGATATATGACCTCCTCCACCAATTCCTGTACCTTGATTCGGATTACTCGCATTTGAGTTGCCGCTTGTTGGCATATTCGCTTCACTTAAAACTTGTATGACTGTATTTGAATCTAATCTGGGTCCTGTGTTTTTTTTTAAAAATGTATTTTTATTTTTATATGTATATATCCATACATGAAACAAGAAATCAGTCTCGCTAAAATTTCCTCCCTTCCCCAATTTTTTATTTATTTAAATTAATGAAGACAAATTTATAAATTACCTTCAAAGCTAGTAACGGAAGGTAAGATACTAAGAAAGTAGCGTAGTCCCTCAGGGAACCAAGCGAAAGGATTTACAGGTTGATGTTGGTGATGAGGAGGAGCATTAGAAGTAGGAGGAGGAGTTTGAACTTTATTTCTAGGAGGTGAAGAGAATCTATTCCTTTTAGTATTAGAATCGAAATTTTCTCTTCCTCTTTTATTATTATGATTAGTATGTGAGCTTGGTGGTGCGGATGTGATTTCAGCATTAACCCCATTACGACGATCTGGTGAGATTGAGCCTCTAGGTGCTGGTACTCTTGCACGTTTGGATCTGAAATCTGGTGAGAAACTTCGATCGCGCGGTCGGTTTCTATATGAAGCGGGCCCAGATGGTATTCCTGCGTGGTGAGCACCTTCATTCCCTCCTCCCCCGGGTCGTTTTGCGCCAAATCCTTCCGCCGGCGGTGGTGAGGGTGATCGTCGAAGCGGTATCGGCTCAATTGCTGTTCCTAATTCTCGTCCCAAGACATCCTTCAACCCAGCGTATGTATGTCTATCCGCCAATCGCTCTACGACCCCCCCTGTTGATCACCTTATCAACGAGCGGAAATTTGAGAGAGGGAAAAAACACATGGACTTACAATTTGGAAATATCTCAGCTATCCGAGAATTAAGTTTTTCACTTGCAGCCTTATCACCATAAATGAATTCGTAGGCCGCCCAACGACGCCAAAGTGGACAAGCCTGTGCAGGTGGTATTTTTGAGACAGTTTTTTCAAATAGAGCCCTGGCATCTAAAAAAAATATTTGGAGCATGTCAATCAAGTGAGAAAATAAGGTTGGTAAAAAAAAGAAAGAAAAAAAACTTTATCCATAAGAAACTAACTGCTATCATCATTTAGAGTGATTAAAAAGTCGAGATATTGTAGGACGTAGCTAACATCATCGCTAAAAGTTTTTAGCCCAAGATCAAAGACCTTAGTAGCGACAGCGGAATCCTTATTCCAATGATATTCCATCATTGCCGAAGCTTCAAAGACATGTCTAGTAATGTAAGGTGCTTTGCGTGCCCTAGTAAAAGCAGCTCGAGCTGGTTTAATTCCTTCTGTTCTTCTTGCAAATCTCATCTCTGTAATCCATACGCTGGCAGCCGCTTCTCTAAGTTCATCAATTTTAGGTTTGTACAGTGCTGTAATATTTGTTCTTAATCGATCCTCCTCCTTAACCCGTTGGGTATCTTCTTCTGTTAACTCTTGATCCGCTTCACCATCCGCTAAACCAGCTCCAGCCGGTGTAGCCTTGGGCTCGATAAACGAAATCCCATGCGCAATTTCTTTTTCGATGGTCTTGTTGATCTCATCTATCTCATTATGATAGTGCTGAACTAAAGAATTAAATCCGGCATAACAAGCTGGAAAGTTCTTCAGATTCTCTTGCAGTTCGACCATTGCATATGTGAGAACAATACTAGGCAGAGGTAAAAATTCGTAATCATCTCACCTTAGCTACTATCTGGTCACCAGGTAAGATTTCAAAAAAAAAGAAATTAGTAAATACTAACCTAGTTGGATTTGCGAGCAACCCAGCTTGTATGACAGCCAGCGCTTCCTCAATCTTGTCGTTTTTTTGCAGGTGACTAGCAAAAAGATACCTGTCCAAAATAAACATTCAAAAAAATGCGCCTCAGCTAAAATCAATTCAAATTCTAGTAAACAGAAAAAAAAAGGGAAAGAAAAATTATACCAAATTTCAGGATGGAAACGCATGTGCATAATAGCCTGACGATAAGCATATTGAATTCTAGTATTAAGAAGAACTTTATCAGAAATTTCTAGTGGATTTTTTTCTTCCCAAGTAAGATAAGCCTTCCATTGATCGAGTTGTCTATGATCATCAATTCTTTTCCAATTGGGTTTAACAGGAACTTTGTTTTTCAATAAAGAATTTGTCAATGTTTTCATTTCTTTTAAAGCAGCACGAGCCATCATATATTGAGCTGATTTATCAGCTAAGAATTTTTTGGCCTGATGTTTTCAATTTTGTTTAAATAAAAACAAAATAAATACAAGTTATGATTAGCATGATTAAAGTTTCAAACTGGCAGCTGAAATGCGATCGTTGATGAGGGAAATTGAGACCCATTAATAAGAATTGAAGGCTGACAGTCATTTTGCTCATTTGATGTTCGAAGCAATCGTAATCCTTCCAAAGTTGCTCGATGTTATCAAGAGGGATACAAACTGCTCGCTGATAGAGCTTCCGCAGAGAGTCCATTTTTTGTTGCTCTTGCCAGGTTCCTGAGGCCTAAGTCATCAAGACACAGAAAGGGACAGTGATTGTTTTTTTTTTTGCATTATTATATAGAAAAATTGATAGTTAAATTAAGTGTATGAAAGAGTGGAGGTCATGATAAAGAGATGTAGATTTTAAGACAAGCGTACCTCTCCAGCCTTGACAATATTGATATAATCTAACCAAATCTGACCAGATTCACGATCAATACCAATATGATTGAGACTAAAATCATAAGCTGAAATGATAATGGCACGGGAAGCAGCTGCTTTATCACCTTCGACAGGATTCACTCTTCTGATATAATTTAAATAAAATGCCCATAGTTCTACTGATACAGATGATCTCAAACATCGTGAAAAGATTTGTTCTACTTCTGGGAAATGACCGTGTCCTAATTCTAAATCTGCATATGCAATCCATTGATTTGCCTGCGTAGCAATTGTTCCGAGAAACGTAAATGAATTACTCTATGTTGTATAAAAAAAACAAGCTAAAGGGAAGGAAATGAATGTGATTAATTTATTAAAAAACTTACAGCATCAGGAAAGTTTTGAAGGAAGGAAGAATAAACTTCACGAGTTTTCTCGAGGTCACCTTTTTTTTCAGCATCGGAGATTAATTCGATCCAAGCCTCACCATCCATTGGATCTTTTTCTACCCTTTGTTTAAGACTAGCCAGACGTGATAGTACGGGAGGTTGACGGATATTAGAAGAAGAACTTTCGATCGGTTTTGATGTTTCTGAATTAGTTGGAGAAGGGGCAAATAGAGGTTGATTTTGCTCTTGTTGTTGTTGGTGTGGTGGTTTTGCTGGTAATGGAAACTTGAGTGAGGTGGCAGTTTTTGGTGAATCATTATTATGGGTGGGAGTGATCGAAGGTTCCACGGGATTTGGGATTTGGTCGCCGATGAGTTGGTTGGGTGTGGAGTCTGAAGGGTCGTCTGTTAGAAATTTTGGTGTGATAGCCTGACTGATTGGTTGGTTGGGTTGATCTGGGTTTGAGTCCATGGACAAGGACATTTCCCTGGATCGAGCGACTTCCTGATTATTGGTAGAATGAGAAGAATCCAATGTAGTTTCGGATTTTTGAGGAACGGAGAGTTGATCTGATGTGATGGAAAGGGATGGATTGATCGATTTTAGATGTTGGTCTGAGTCTGGGTCTAGAGAAACGTGTTGATTTTTTAGGTTAGGATTAGAATCAGAGCCAAAATCCCTATCGGGTAGGATATCTTCATTTTTTTGAGAGAGAGTTTGTGATGGGGATTGATGAATTGGTTTGATTTGAGTACCGTCTTGTACTTGAATACCATCTTGTACTTTGATACCATCTTGTACTTGAATGGATTGAGTATCATTAGATGAATTTAATTCAAGTAGATTTTGATCTTGTAGAGTTAAGGAAGGATTATTTAAATTTTCTGATTTATGTTCATGACTTTGATCGGGAGATATTTGAATTTGAGATTGGAGTGGATTGTTTGGGTTGGGTAGGGATGGATTTTGTTGTTGTTCTTGATTTTTTTGTGCTACGCTGGTAAGTTTGATTTGTTCGTCTGTTGGCTGTAGTTGTTGTTCTGGTAGCTGTTCTTGTTCTTGTTGTTCTGGTTGTTGTTGTTGTTGTTGTTGATGTTGTTCTGGTTGTTCTTGCTGTTGTTGTTGTTGTGGCTTTTGCTGTTCTTGTTGATGTTCTGGTGGTTGTTTTTGTTCTTGTTGTAATGCTGGATCTGTGAGTGATGATGTTTTATTTTTTGTTGTTGTTAATGATGATAATCTAGGATCTCTTAGTGGGTTTGATGTTGTTGGTGAGTTCATTTTTTGATCGAAATAAAATTTAATAAATTAAATTAAAAAAAAAGTTAACATGGTATACTTATACACAGACTGCGTCGCAGCACGCCCGATTGAACAAAGTCATCTCCTTCAATATAATGAGTCCAAATACCAACCAACTTGAAAAACAAGTTATCAACTAATTCTTAAAATTATTAATTTTTCTGAGTCAAGAAATTTTTGTGAGTTTAAATGACACTTGAGCTTGGAGGATACATGATTTTGGGATACTCTTCTTTAGAGTGTCTTTACACAAAGTGGAGCCCCTTGCTCAGGTTTTGGAAAATTGTACAATATCATTATTACACTTGAAACATCCACATCTTCCAGTGTTGTTCAGAAATTTATAATCCAAAAAAGGACTGAGATTATCCTAGTGGTTTTTTTTCTGTCAGAAACACCATTAAACAATAATCCCAAAGCATAAGAAACACCCACTAGATCCATACTTATCACCATCATGACCTCACAACATGAAGAAGGTATATAGACTGAAGACATTACTATCCATACCGAGTCTTAAAATGAGCACAATGAAGTAGAAGAGGTAAATCCAAATCACCAGCATTGAAAGGAGCACACAAAAACAAAATCTGTTCAATGGAACAAACTCCAGTAATACTTCAAGGAAATTCTCAGCAAGAATTGGAAATTTTATGTGTCCCAATTCCAACCTTTTATTCCTATATGAAGATTTTTTGAAAAATTCAATTTAAGCCTCTCTTTCATTTGCTACTAATACAAGAGCAGCTGGCCCTTTTTTGTACATGGCTTGTCAGTGTGCTTCCAACCGCCAAGCACAAGATATATTCCAACATTTGGGTAAAACAATTTCCAAATAATTTCACCATATTCTTGTGTTACTGACCCATTTATATTCAAAATATCTAGTTCAGCCCAGCACTGAAGAACCTTCACAATATATTTAAAAAAAAAATACAAATTTAATCCCTTCATTGAAAAATGCCTGGGTTTCATGAATGGTTCCATATCCCAACATCAACACCCTCCTGGAACCGCAAGGGATTCTTGTCACAGAATTTCCTTGAGGGCTGCAATTTCAGTATGAATTTTAAATATAAATTAGCAGGTTGGGAGGTTTTTTCTCATGATCCCTGGGTGCTAGCCAATTGTTGAAATTATTGACAATAAAAATAATAATAATGTTTTTTGATTTGTTTTAATTTTTTATTTTTGAAAACAAGAAGATGGAGGATTTTTAGAAAAGGGGGATCAAGTGATTCTCACTAGGAATGACTCAGAGGGTGCGGATAAAAAAGATAGCAGAGTCAATGATTTTATTTCAATAAAAAACTCAGCATTATTTATAGACAAAAAAGAGAAGAAAACCCTTGCATTTTGCCAAGGGGCCTAAAATGGTTCCTACAACTAGAGAACCCCCAGCAAGATCCAGAGGGGGCCCGGATAAAAAAGATAGCAGAGTCAATGATTTTATTTCAATAAAAAACTCAGCATTATTTATAGACAAAAAAGAGAGGAAACCCTTGCATTTTGCCAAGGGGCCTAAAATGGTTCCTACAACTAGAGAACCCCCAGCAAGATCCAGAGGGGGCCTCAGACAGGAAGAAAGAAATGAAAAAGATCAAGGAGGGAAGAAAAAAACATAACAAATCAGACTAAGATTTGAACAGAATTGAATATGAAGAAACTATCATCACAGACTGTGGGTGCGTTAAGTCCACAGACATTGATCTTGTATTTTTAATAAAATAAATAAAAAATGAACTAAAGAAGAAATATAAAAATAAACTGATGAGATTGAACACTTATCATTATATTTTTAGTCTGACTCATGGCTTCTGCTAATTTTTAGATTAAGGACAAAACATCTCAGATAGATCATATTAACTTATTTTTAGACTTATTTTATTTATTATAATTTTTTTAGAAACTAAAAACCTAAAATTTATTTGTTATAATGACTTTGATTAAAGAGGCAAAACAGTAGAATTCCAACACCAATTCTCAAGCCAAATAATTCTTTTATTTTTTTGATGCAGGGTATGGTACAGCGCCGGGAATCCTGTTCAATGGTTCCCTATTCTATCACTTGTGGAATAAAGATCTTTCATCAGATAATTGGTTGGTGTATTTCTAATTATTTAGATTTTCAATTATTCATGTTTTTTTTATATTTTTTTACAATTGGCAGCCCCCCCCACCAAATAGAAACTGTTCAATGTCCAAAATTTCTGATAAATGTAATAGAAAGAATTTTTGGAATGTTTAAAACATGATTCCCTGTGATGGGGACACCATGTGAATACAGCCTTGTGCCACCCAAGTTTATGAATGTGATGATCCTCTGTTTCAGTCAGAAACAGACAGCATTGGATGAAATATGTAAGGACCAAAATTTCCTCAGGCAGTGGGCTCAACATAAGCACACTATAATTTATCACACTCATTAAAAATGAAAATGATGGAGAACAATCAAATTATTAGAGACAAAACAATTCATTTTTATTAATTTTGTTGCTTTTTCTTTTGTGAATGAACCATCAATCAAAAGGATAATATCAACAAGAGGGAATAAATTTTATTGAAGAGCTCATTTTTTTCTTTTGTTGAGCTGAGAAAGTAATCAGCATAACTAAGTTAAATTTTTCAAAAGTTTAGGGCTACTTTATGCTGATCTAAAAGGGGCAAAATTGGATCTTAGGAAAGGTACCAAATTTCCAGTGGAAGCAACCATGGATTTTTTTCTCTCCAAAACGGAAAATTTAAGTATGAAAAATGAAAGAACTAAAATTTTGCCAAAAATGCAGGGTTTAATGTGGTTAGGGCTGAAAAATAGAGAGCCCCACTCAAGATCCAGGGAAGACTCAAAATATATCAGAAAATAAGAAAAAGATTGAGAGAGATAAAAGCAAGTATTGAATAATAGAGCTAGAAAATTTGAATGTTTATTTACTATTCTGACTCATAATCTGGACAACATAGATGAATAAAATTAAATTATTGTTGGAACTATGTTGTTCTTGAATCAAAAATACATCAAATTGAAATATTTCATTATTTATTTTTTCTGAATATTTTACATTAAAATTAAAATTACATAAAAACATATAAGTATGTCTGAATCATAGTCTACAAGTAGTTTGATGATGTTTTCCGTTGAGTATAGCTTGTATCAAATGGATCACTGACTAGATAGACTATCTGTTCAATTTTTCTCATCTATAAGTAATTGTTTTTTCTGATAATTAACAGCCCTAATCTCTGTAGTGGTACTGGAAATGAAATAATTGGTTCTTCATCCTAAAAATACAAAAACATCTGAGCCAACCAAGTTTGATTAACATACTCCTTTCCCCCATTGTTAATCTCAAATTTTTTTTATGTTGACACTAAGAATATAGAGAAAAAATCTCATATGTATCAGCATAAATTGTGTGGGTTCAAAACTAACTACAGCTGTGAAAGGTAAGTGATATCCACATCTTAACTGGCAAAGGTTTTCCTAACCCACAAAATTTTATGTGAAATTCTAAAAATTAAAAATTAAAAATTATTTCTCCAAAACAAAAATCTAAAGAATTATTTCTGGTTCTTTTTTCTAGATGTTTTCATTAAACTAAATAAACTTGTGTTTACTTCACATTCAAGTTCT
>JNCO01009080.1:0-10959 GCA_000785685.1 Uromyces viciae-fabae
TATTATTTTTCTTGTTCTTTTTCCTTTCCCTTTTCTTTTTCCTTTTCTTTTTCTTTTTCTTTTTCTTTTTCTTTTCCTTTTTCTTTTACTTTTCCTTTTTCTTTTCCTTATTCTTATTCTTTTTCTTTTTAATTTTATTTTCCTTTTTCTTGTTGTTTTTCTTTTCCTTTTTCTGTTTCTTTTCCTTTCTGCTTTTTTATTTTTATTTTTATTTTTATTTTTTTGTTTTTATTTTTATTTTTATCTTGGCATTCATTTTTGTTTATGTTTTTTATTTTATTTATCTTTTAATTATCATTTTCGTTTTTCTTCTTGTTTTTGTTTTTGTTTTTCTTCTTTTGCTTTTGTTTTTCTTTTTGTTTTTCTTCTTCTTCTTCTTCTTTTTCTTTTTCTTCCCCTGCTTGTTTTTGGCTTTGTTTTTGTTTTCCTTTTGCTTTTTTTTATTTTTTCTTTCTTTTTATTTTAAAGAAATGGCGGGTGTCAAGAAACCCACCAAAAAAATTTGGCGGGTTTTCATGATCCTGCCGATCTTCACAAAAAGTAGTGTTTTTTTTCAAAACCAGGGTCAAATACCCGCCAAAAAAATTCAAAAAAAAACCCCCCCCAAATGGGCAGGTTTTACAAAACCCGCCAAAAAATTGGCGGATTTTGCAAAACCTGCCATTTGGTAGTGAAAATAAGGGTTTTTGGTAGTGGATTTAAGAGCATCTCCAACGGCGGGAGGTAAACTCGGGAGGTAAAAGACCCTTTTACCACCCCGCAAACCGTTTACCTCTGCGCCGGGCTGGCTTTCTCCACCGCACGGCAGTATAATCTGGTGAAACCAAATTACCCGCCAACCCCCGCCTTTTTTTCTTTTTTTATTTTTTTTATTTTTTATTTTTGTATTTTATATTTTCAAATATCTTTTCTTTTTCTTTTGATTTATCCACCCCACCAACAATGGACAACCATCAATTACTTGAAACCATCCTCAACTCTCAATCCACCATGCTCACAAACCTCAACCAGATGATTTCAAACAACTCAAGAACTTTCAATACAATTTTAGAAGGAAGTACCGTTTTAATAGAAAACAAAGATGATGAAGAAACCGGATCATCCCATTCATGGAGGGTCTAGGCCCAGAAGAAAAGCCAATCTCCCCCGGAATTTTCCCGCCGGTTTTGATCAGCTCTTCAAGGACTATTTTGGTGAAAATCCGGTCTACGGCAATATCATATTCCAAAGACGATTTCGAATGCGCAAGGGCCTATTTTTGAAAATTGCGGATGAAATTGAACGGGCAGATCCATATTTTACTCAAAAACCCGAGGCTTGTGGCAACCTTGGGCTCATGGCCATCCGAAAAATCATGGCGGCGCTTCGCCTTCTTGGTATGGAACTGCTTCCGATTTGAATGACGAGTACCTGCGCATATCCGAGTCCACCTCACTTGAAAGCCTTGATTGGTTCTGTGAAGCTGTCCATCAAGTCTATGGACCTGAATACCTTTGATATCTGACCCCTGAAGACTTGAAGCGTCTACTGTTTGTTGGTGAAGCCCGAGGCTTCCCAGGAATGTTAGGCTCAATTGATTGCATGCATTGGCAATGGAAGAATTGTCCATCTGCATGGGCTGGTCAATACCAGGGAAAAGAAAAAGTGTGGTTTCAAATTTTATTCATTTCATTTATTTTTAAGCACTGTTTCAATTCTCTTTTTTTCTCTCTCTTTTTTTTTGCTCAATATTGTTTTGATGTTGGTGCTTTTGTTTTTTTTTTTTGCTTTCAACAGGTACCAACAATTGTGTTGGAAGCAGTTGCCAGCTATGACCTTTGGATCTGGCATGCCTTTTTTGGGCTGCCAGGATCCCACAACGACCTGAACGTCCTCGACTCTTCGCCGGTTTTCCAAGGGATCTTAAATAGTACGGCCCCAAGGTGTGAATACGTAATCAATGGCCATACCTACACCAATGGGTACTACCTCGCTGATGTTATATACCCCAATTGGTCAACCCTTGTTAAAACAATCTCCCAGCCCCAATCTCCTGAGAGGCAGGCAAGTTGTTTCGTTTGCAATTCTTTTTTTATCTTGTCACTTTAGCTGATACCTCTTGCATCTGTAGTATTTTGGGAAGATGCAAGAGGCCACCCAAAAGGATGTAGAGAGGGCCTTTAGGGTCTTGCAGGCGTGATTCTCAATTGTGAAGCAACCAGCTCGATCTTGGAATCATGACAAGATCAAGAAGGTGATGATGGCTTGCGTCATCCTCCACAATATGATTGTGGAGGATGAACGCAATTCCCCCAAATCGTATGATGGAAGTGCTAGTGTCAACAATGCCAGACAAAGCACTTGGTTGGGGTTCAAAATTTTTATTGAAAATTATTGCTCAATTCGAAACTCTGTCGCACATCACAACCTCAAAAATGACCTCACCAAGCATTTATGGTATTTGAAAGGTTCATCTAATGAACCAATTTAATTGTTAATTTTTTATGATCATTTTTCATTATTCCATTTTGCTTACTACCAACAGAAGAAAAAAAAAAACTACTAAAAGAAGAAAAAACACCAGATTTTTAACCTCTATCAACAGATGAAAAAAAAATTATTTATCGTTTTTATGTTTTTTCCTTTGTTTCCTTTTCTCTCTTATTTTTTTTTTAACCCCATACACAACAGATGAAAAAAAAAATTGCTCATTGGTTTTCTTTTTTTTTCCTTTGTCTCCTTTTCTCTCCTATTCTTTTTTTAACCTCTATACACATACACAACAGATGAAAAAAAAAATTATTGATCGGTTTTCTTTTTTTTCCTTTGTTTCCTTTCCTCAAATGTTTCTTCTTATTTTTTTTTAACCTCTACACAACAGACAAAAAAAAAAGTTATTGCTTGGTTTTTTTCCTTTTTAAAATGTTTCATCTGTTTTTTTTTGTTTCCTTTTCTCAGATGTTTCTTTCTTCTTGCTGCTCAAAAGATGAAATCACAATTATTTTCCCGCCAAAGAATTCAAGAGACAAGAGAAATGAGAGAAATGCATTCCGCCAAAGAAGTCAAGAGACAAGATAAATGAGAGAAATGCAATTTTTTTATTTATTTTGGATCACAAACAAGCGAAGAGATCAAATGATTTGAAACACAAGTCAATAAAATAAAAGAGCAACAGTCGTAAGTTGAAGAGAAGAAAATAGAAAATGTACATTTAAAAAGATAGCAGAAAAAAAAAGATAGCGAAGATGGCAGAAAAAAAAAGATAGCAGAAAAACTTGACGTGAGAAAAAGAAAGCACATATAGCCAAAAAACTTGACATGAGAAAAAGACAGCACATATTAATTCTCTTTCTCATAATTCTCCATAATCTTCTTCCTTTTCATAATGTAATACCTTCTAACATCTTCATCCAAGTTGCTAAGATCTTTGCTCATAATAGTTTCTTCATTCAATGATTGAGCTAGTTTCTGCATTGCTTCACTTTGGTTTTGTATTGCCACACTTTGAGTCTTTAAAATTTTGGTTTGATTTTTGGCTTGTTCTGCTAGCTCTAAATGAGCTTTAGGATATTATCTTTCCATATATTGTCTACATTTTTGGTTGTAGCAAGACGGTTTTCTTGAGCTTTTTTTCTCCCAATTGGACGGGAAGAAGAGTTTGGTCGGATTGAGTTACTTGTGCTGCTGATTTCGTCGAGGGTAGCAATACTAGGACTTGATGGAGCATCAAGGCTGATTGGATCTTCTATTTGCCTTTTTATTTTTTTATCTTCAACAACATTCTTGTCTTCTTTTTTTTTTGTTGATTTTTCCTCTTTCTTTTTGAGGTCTTGAAAATATGAGTTCCATTTTGGAGCGTTCACTAGGATGTTATAGGGTTGGATGTGAGTGAAAGATTTGTGATACAACTTGTAGTACAACTTGAGGGCCATCGCCAACCAATCTTCGGTGGATTGTCCGCTTGGGTTGTTGATTTCTAATTGAGAAACACACCCGTTAAACCGGTTTACCGCATGTTGTACGGTTCCCCATCGTGACTTCAAGCTACTTGCCGTTTGAAGGGGAGACCAGATGGCGCCAAGAAAGTGCTTGGTCACACAGGACCAGAATGTTGATGCCGTTTGATCAGTTTCATTCAAAGGGTCTTCAGATACCTCCAGCCATGAGACACATAGCTGGACATCGTCATTGTCACTGTAATTCCGAGCTTGGTCGCGGTTTGGTTTGACTTCAGGCTTCTGGGATTCATTTGGATCAATCTGGATGTGAGTGAAAGATTTGTGATACAACTTGTAGTACAACTTGAGGGCCATCGCCAACCAATCTTCGGTGGATTGTCCGCTTGGGTTGTTGATTTCTAATTGAGAAACACACCCGTTAAACCGGTTTACCGCATGTTGTACGGTTCTCCATCGTGACTTCAAGCTACTTGCCGTTTGAAGGGGAGACCAGATGGCGCCAAGAAAGTGCTTGGTCACACAGGACCAGAATGTTGATGCCGTTTGATCAGTTTCATTCAAAGGGTCTTCAGATACCTCCAGCCATGAGACACATAGCTGGACATTGTCATTGTCACTGTAATTCCGAGCTTGGTCGCGGTTTGGTTTGACTTCAGGCTTCTGGGATTCATTTGGATCAATCTTGTGGCTGGTCGCTTTTGTGGGAGTTTTTGTTTTAGAATCATCATTATCAAGAAGTGGTGGTATCATATCTGTGGATGGATGGGTTAAAAATTGAAGTAGAAAAGGAATTTTTGTTGTCAGTTGAGAAAAAAACTCAGAAGGATAAAAAAAAATAAAGCAAAAAAAAAAAATTCATACCATCTTCTTCATTGAATTTTGTTTTTGATACAGCCATGGAGAAAAGAGCTGGGTCGATGGTAGCCATTTGAGGTATGGATAGTGGTTTTTGAAAAAGAAGAATAAAAAAAATAAGAATAAAAAAAATAAGAATAAAAAAAATAAAAAATGTGGAAGAATTCATCAGGGGAGAAAGGTTGGGGTTTCATGTGCCATTCACCAGAATGGCACGTGAATTTCCCCAATCTGTCACAAATTCTCAGTCCTAGAGAGTGTGTAGAACTACACACTCTCTAGGATTTTTTAGCTCCCAGAGTCGGTCCCATCCCCGGATAGCAACCGCGGTGGACCTAATTTCGGGCGCGCGGGTGCTACATTTACGATAGCACCCGCGTTTAGCGCCCCCGTTGGAGATGCTCTAAGGGCCCCCAACCATGCGGCCGCCCCTGGGTGTGAGTGAAAGAAGCACTGTGACATCTCTGTGTCACAACACGTTGCTCATGCAAACATGTGACAATATGTGAATTGAATAGGATTCAGCATCTCAAATCTCTCAGGCGCACATCGAACCAAATGGCTCACCCCATTCTACCGGGAGATACTCACGAACAGCCAACAGTCCCCTTTCCATCTTCAGCAATTCAGGAAGATTTGCTCTCGTCATCTGACCTGGTTAGCAAACCCATCGGACTCCGTTCGGCACTGAAGCTGTCCTCGGTTTCGTCGCCCACCGGCCGGACAACCTCCCTTAACTCCGCTGATCAAACCAAGGATCCTTCCTCCGACCTCCTGTCCTGCAATAGTAATGGATTACCGGCATCTTCAACGCAATCCGCCCAGCATCCACACCTGCCTCCCCGTCCTCCCCTCTCCAGAGCTCGTTCCTCAGGTGAGCTGCTCCCTCCCGGCTATGAACGTCGAGTGGGTTTCTCAACTATGGAAACCGAGGAACCGACTAAAGGTGGTGGGACTGGTGCCGAATATAGCTTCACACTTCAGGCCAAGAGCTCAAACTATAAACCAAGGAGGGATTCGAGATGTTTCTTGGTGGCTACTGACGGCGAATCTTACTCGATTCAGGCGCTGGATTGGTTGATGTCCTCATTGGTAGAGGTTCGTTTTTGATTTATTCGTATGACCTTTCATCTTATGAGAAGCTCTTTTTTTCAAAGCTATAATCCTTTCACTAACTGAGATGCCTTTTTTCATTGCGATTTTTGATGAAGCATGGTGATGAAGTAGTCGTGCTTCAAGCGGTCGAGCCAGGAGGAGCAGCTCATAAAGCTGTGGAAAAGGAAGAACACGCTAAAACTGAAGCCCAAGAAGTTCTACGACATGTTCTAACTAAGAATGATCGTCAAATTACTGTCACAGTAGAATTTGTCATTGGTTCTGCCGTTAAAACCATCCAGAGGTTTGTTCGCAATTTAATCACTTCTTCCCTCATCACCTTTTTGTTGTCATTGGAAATCGAGCAGGCTATTCTTTTTCTTCAGAATGCTCGAAGTTTATCGCCCAGATTCCTTGGTCGTGGGTACTCGAGGTAAAAATTTATCACCATGGCAAAAAGCATTTTCACTTAGCTCTACAAGTCAATATTTAGTAGCTCGATCACCAGTGGTAAGTTTGGTATGGGTGACTTATGCGCCAAAAAAGTCACCCTGTTTGACTCAAATGTTGTCAAAATCTGGTACTTACTGCAGTTGATTTCATTAGCCTGTGATTGTAGTTCGGCCCGAAAGGAAAGTTCGCCAGTCCCGTGAAGCCCGAGCAAAGGATCCTAAACGCAAATCTTACCAAGCCTTATTGGGTAGCTCTTCTCCAAAGGCCATACTGTCTCCTCTATCTACCCCCTTCGAATCCGACGATATAAATGCTTTGAGACGAGAACAGACACATCCATTTTAATTTGTTCTCCCAGTGAATTCTGCTCTCCTGTCCCTCCGTAGATACCCTTGATACATATATCTTACGAGTGGCTGTTTCTCCAAGCCTTAAAATTGTTGTCCTGGATTGTACTGATTTATCTGTATCAACTTCTTTCTCATCACCTGTGCTTTCAGTTTTATTTATTCGGGATTATTGGAATTGAAATGTAGCTTGTTTTCAGAATTTGTTTGTGTTGGCATTGTGACTGATAATTAAAATATACTATTATACTAAATCTAACTACTAAACTACTACTACTCGAAATACTACTATATCTACTACTACTAATACTCTAAGCTACTATTAGTTCCATATGTAAGTTGCCTTCAGGCTGTTAGATTCATAAAATTGATCAATAGATCCTGCCCCATCTACTTTATGAGTTACTAAACTAAAACTTTCGAAATCACTAGCTTTCTAATTTTATTACTGTTCTAAATTGATTTTCTTGATGTATTTTTCTTTTGATTATGTAAGCAAGCCTTATAAAAAGGTTTGCTAGTTCAACTGAAAGAAAAACTATCAAGTCCAAACATCTCTTTCAAAACACTTCTTCTCTTCTTAGAGCATCTTTACCGGTTCACTAGTTTGGCCCGCGGCTAAAACTCGGGCTAGAGCGCAGCTAACTAGCTGCGGGTGTTTCAACAATACCCGTCTAGCTAACTGTGATGCCAAACTAGCTAGCTTTGAACCAACAATGAACAACTGCACCAGCACCAGAAAGCGACGACGCCTCCTGGAGGAATTTTTTGAAGATGAAACAGATCAAGATGAAGAAGAAGATGAAACAGACTCACTGGAAGATCTTGAGAATGAAGATGAGGAGAAAATCAAGCCCCGGGCTCAACGTCATCCAAACAAGGAAAGAAATTATTATGGAGGTCATGAAAAGTTGATGCAGGACTACTTTAATGAAGGTTCAACCTAGAAAGAGACTGATTTTTCCCGCTGTTTCCGAATGCAAAAAGATCTATTCCTGAAAATTTTGGCTGATGCGGAGGGTATTTGTCCATATTTTGTGCAGAAACCAGTAAGTAAAAGCTCTTTCTTCTTTATCTGTCTTAAAATATCTTGATATCGAGACTAATATTTTTTTTATTGTTTCTAAGGATTGCACAGGGAAATGGGGACTTTCCTGCCTCCAGAAGATGACCTCGGCCATCCAACAGCTAGCTTATGGTTGTGCCATGGACGCCACTGATGAATACTGCCGGATTGGGGAAGCAACGGCCGGAAAAACTCTTCAATATTTTTGTCAATCCATAAAATCACTCTACAGCCGTCAATATCTTCGAAAGCCTGACCGTCAAGATTTAATTCGCTTTCTGGATGTCAACTCCTAACAAGGCTTTCCAGGCTGTATAGGCAGCCTGGACTGGGCATGGAAAAAATTGCCCAAGTGCAATGGCCGGCCAGTTCAAAGGAAAAGAAAAGCGTCCAACAATGGTTTTGGAAGCTTTGGCTGACCAACGGTTATGGATTTGGCACATTTTTTTTGGAACCGCTGGGGCACTCAACAATATTGACGTTTTGGATCCATCCAACCTTTTTGATGGTCAAATTTGTGGGACAGGCTGGGATGTTTCTTTTCAATTAGGTGGACACCATCACCATCATGCTTACTATCTTGTTGATGGGATCTACCCCAGCTGGTCAACCCTCATCAAAGCCAAATCAGTCTCTCAAGATTCAGCTTCTCAACACTTCCAAAAGCTTCAAGAATTGTTTAGAAAGGATATTGAAAGAGCCTTTGGTTTCTTACAAGCACACTGGGCTATTCTCACCATCCCAGCTTGGTTTTGGTCCCCTGAAGACATGATTGCCATCATGAGGACATGTATCATCCTCCACAATATTATTGTGGAGGATGATGAACATGATTCTAATGAAATTTTCCAATTACCACCCGGCACAACACTTATTCTTCCTCAAGCCCAACCTTACCCCATTTGTCAACAACACATTCGAACCATTGAGCTTTGATCTTCTGCACAACAATGCAGGCTTACCAATGACTTGATTGAGTTCAATTGGGGCTGATTGGGAGCCAGGAGGCAAGGAATCATCAATTAAACTCATTTTCTTAATTTTTTTTTAAAGGGAACCTTCTTTCATACTTCATGCCTTGGGACTTGTTATTTTTCAAATTTTTCTTTGAATCATTGTTCTTCCTTTTTCTTTTTTTGGTGCTTTTTATATTTCTACAAATCAACATTGAATTTTTGTTCTTAATGATTTTAGAAAAAACTATTGATCCCAGTTATTCTCGTTATCTATATGCAAAATAAATAAATAATTTAATTATCATTTAAAAAATATAACAATTGTGAGCAAAAAAGGACACTACCAAGGTGAGATGGATGAAAAAAAAAAAAAACCACCACAAAAGATTTTTGAGACAAAAAAAAAAAAACAATACAAAAGAATCTTGAGACAAAAAAAAATGCAAAGAGTCAAGAGGAAAACACCAAGCAAACTGGAAAAAACCAACAAAGAAAACATTTAAGAAAGTAAAGTGAGGCTGGGGTCTACATCGTCTTCCCACTCTTCTATCCGAGTATCGGAATCTTGATCATCGAGCTGGCTAACAGAGTGTTTCTGGTAGAAGCTTTCACACTCGCTCAAGGGTGGAATTTGTTCTTCCGCTTCCTCTGGTTTCTTGGAGCCTTAAGATGAATTTTTTTCCAATTTTTGTTTGATCTTGGCACATAGCTCCTCAAAAATAGCCTTCTTTTGTAGTTTGAAGAATTCATGATAAATATTGTCAGGTAAGTCTTCTGTTTTCTTGCACATTATCTCTATGTTGACCTGGTCGACTTAGGCTTGAGCAACCTTCTGACAAATTTGATTTGTTTTTTCCATTTCTTCTGTTTGTGAGTAGTTCAATGCACACCAATTGAGTACCTTGATCTTCTTGGTGTTGAATTTATCTTCTTTCATCATCCTTTTTGTTGCATGGACTCCCGGTGGTCGTTTGAAGATTCCATCAGTTGTAGGTGTTCCCATTGCCGAGTTATTTCCAGGAGTAGCTACAGAAGTATTGTCCGGAGCAGATGGATTGGTATTTGGTATTGTAGTACTAGTATCTGGAGCTCCTTGAGTTTTACGGGTCTGAGCCAAAAATTTCCATTTGGGTGAGTCCTTTAGAACAAATCATGCTTTTTTGTATATAAATTTTTTCCTTCAAGCTCGTAGAATGTTTTTTTGGCATCTGGAAGAAGATCTGCTAAAACCAAACCCAATGGTTAGTTAATTTCAAGCCAACGGTATATACCTGAGAACTTTAATGTTGCATTTTGAATATGGCCCCATCTAAATCAAAAAAAAGAGAGAGGATAAAATTTAACAGTTTGAGTCAAACCAAGAAAAAAAGGAAGATCTTGAATAAAAACAGATAAAAAAAAAAATTGAAGAAGGGCTGACTGGTGCATGATACTAGTTGACTCTCTTTCGATTCCACAAGTATATTGTTTGTAGTCTTCTGCAACTCTTTGGAAGAGCTCCTCACATTTTTGACCGGTCGATCAAACAACATCCTCCAAAATTTTCAGCCAGATTTTTGTGAGCTGCTTGTCTTCTGCTGGAAGCCAATTCGCACTTTGTTTTGGTGCCATACCAAAGGGTTGGGGATATTGGGTATCAGAGAATATTGGAGGTTTAGCTTTGTATAGATAGCCACTAATTTAGCTTGCAGCTAACCCTTGCTAAATCTAGGAAGGGTTAGCCAAAAATTTAGCTTTGCCCAAAGTTAGCCCGGTGTGGTACTCTAAAGTGGACTCAATAAAAAAAATTATTATTTCACCCTGAAGGAGCAGGAATTCTTTAGTTTTTATTTCAGAAATGGATTCTACACCCAAATTAACCCCTAGTCACTCACCAAAGCCATATCAATAACTCCACTAGTTTAAGAGCTACTCAAGGCAGAAGACTTAAATAGGGTACTTAGAATTATTTCACAACTTCAAAATCATTATGAATATAGCTTTATGCATCAAGAAAATAATATATAAGTCAATAAACCATAACAAATACAACATAATCCATATCTACTATCACATATTCAATACAAGTTTCATAGATAAGAGGCCATGACCTCATTCACTGTACATATTCAACTACCACAGAATACACACACACTCACACATGTTTAGAAAGCCTCTGACCTCATATTACAGTTCCCACTTGTTTCAAAAGGGATTAGCCCACATGTCTGGAAGGAGATAAGATAAGTTACACTAGCACTGATGTCATG
>JNCO01009084.1:0-10957 GCA_000785685.1 Uromyces viciae-fabae
ATGTAGCTTAGCGGCCACGTTACCGCTACGCTACACGCTAAAATCGCTAACTTTAATGCAATAGTTTGGGTGTTGATAGGAACAAATCCTCAAACCATAGGAAGTATGGGCTGTTGCAGCCGCTGCCAATAACGCCCTATCCATGGCATTCTCTTTCAATGGATTTTATTTCTCAATTACCTCTCTCCAACGGCCATGATGCTATTTTAGTAATAGTGGATAGATTCTCAAAAATGGCACTCTTTCTTCAAACACATACAACGGCTACTTCAACCGATCTTGCAGATCTATTCATCGAAAACGTTTTCTCGAAGCATGGTCTGCCCAATAACATAGTCAGCGATTGTGGCACCTTATGCGTATCATCATTCTGGACTTCTCTATGCCAGCAGTTTAAGATCACTCGTAACTTATCAACGGCCTATCACCCCGAATCAGACGGCCAAACGCAAAGAGCAAATCAGATCCTTGAACAATATCTTCAAATGTATTTTAGTTACCAACAGGATGATTGGAGTAAGTGGCTCCCCTTAGCCGAGTTTGCTTACAACAAAGCCACACATTCTTTGACAAAACAATCCCCTTTTCAAACACTCTATGGTCGAAATGTTGTTTTTAAGCAGATCATTTCCTTTAGATGGTCAAGTTAAGAATTAATGAAGAGGTTTTGACCGAGGAGTGTGAAACTGGGAGCTGATGTTTTAATGAACGAAAAGACTCTAACTCGATGATTTTTATTTCAAGTGAGAAAAAATGAGAAAAAGAAGAATGACATGTCACACAGATGTGATATGTCTACAAACATAATAATGAAAAATAATAATAATAAAATAATAATAATAAAAATAATAATAATGAAATTATAATAATGAAAAATAATAATAATGAAAAATAATAATAAAGAAATAATCTGTAACACTAATAATGGAGACAGGACTAAATATGGTTCATCTGAGACACAACAAGGAATCAGGACTAAATAAAATTAACCTAAACAACTACCATGTATTTAGACTAAAGTGACTATAAAATTCATCTCAATATGAATAACAAAGTTATGAATAAAGAGGACTAAAAGAACTAATATAAATAACTACCATGAATTACATTAGATTACTAAATAAACCCCTAATGATAATGACTACCAAGATTAAAATTAGAGGAATAATCAAAAACATGAGACTACCAAGTTATGTTTTTTTGATAAAAACTACTATTTTATTTATTATTAAAATATATCAAAATAAATAAAAATAGAAAATATTCAAGAAGGAAAATGAGGATGAAAGCAAAATATAGTGGAAAAACAACACGAAACCCTATCTTTGATTCTATCCAGGTATCTCCTTCAACACCGGCCAACAAGTACCTTGCCAATATTCAACTTCTTCAAGAGCAACTTCGAGGCAATCTCGAAGCAGCCATATCCCGATACAAGGCTCAAGCCAATAAGCTTCGAGTCAAGGAAGCAGCATTCAAGATTGGCAATAAAGTATGGCTTAATGCTCAGAATATTTGTTCCACCAGACCTACCAAGAAATTATCCGAGAAAAAATTAGGTCCCTTTTCTATTGAGGCAATCATCTCCAAGCGAAACCCTATCTTTGATTCTATCCAGGTATCTCCTTCAACACCGGCCAACAAGTACCTTGCCAATATTCAACTTCTTCAAGAGCAACTTCGAGGCAATCTCGAAGCAGCCATATCCCGATACAAGGCTCAAGCCAATAAGCTTCGAGTCAAGGAAGCAGCATTCAAGATTGGCAATAAAGTATGGCTTAATGCTCAGAATATTTGTTCCACCAGACCTACCAAGAAATTATCCGAGAAAAAATTAGGTCCCTTTTCTATTGAGGCAATCATCTCCAAGAATGTTTTCTAATTATCTCTCCCTTCGAAGTGGAAGGCTATCCATCCTGTTTTCCATGTGTCTCTCCTAGAGCCCGCTCAGGACTTATACCCGGGCAAAATTCATCCCCCTCCAGAACCTGTTGAAATTGAAGATCATCTGGAGTGCGAAGTCAGCCGCATACTTGATTCAAGAATGCGCAAAGGAAAGATTCAGGACTTAGTCAAATGGACTAGCTACCAATCAGATGAAGATAAAACTTCATGGGAACCAGCCCACCATCTTCGAAAATCTCCCGACTTGGTGAAAGATTTTCATTCAAACTATCCTTTGAAGCCTCAACCTTAGTCACTTATTCATTTTTTTTCTTATTCTCTTTTCTCTCTCTCTTCTCTCTCTTAATCTCTCTTCTTCGAGTTACCACTCTCACTCATTATAGTGTAGCTTTGAATTTAGATTAAAAAGAAAAAAAAGAATAAAATTATATATTAAAAACTATATACAAGTTATAATTCTTTTATTTTGTCCTCCGCCTCTTCCCAATTCTCCTTCATCTCTCGCACCAAGGCCTTGCACCAATGCCTTAAATTCCTCTAAGTCCTCTTCTTTGATCATCCCCGCTACCTTCTTCATAAACTCCAATTGTCGGAGTTGATGGCATTCAAAAATCAATTTGACCTTTTCTTCACTTCGAGTCTTCTTTTTTCGGTCGCCAGGCATCAACTTCCTCAAGGACCTCGTCGAGCCTTGTTTTTCCTGCTTGCCTCGAAGACCCCTCCGCAAAATCGCCGCTAATTACTCTTGCGTCAGTCTCCGGTGCTCGAGTCCGGTCTTCCAACACCGCCGGTTCGCCTTCAGGTTGGTTTCGAACCACTGCCGCCACCGTGGTTTCCTCGGCTGTTACCTCCAAGGTCGAGAACGGGGGAGGAATTTCTTTGACTCCCTCCCCAGGCGGCGTACTTGGTTTGAAGTTGATGGCCGCCGGATGAGTTACCATCGGATCCCGAGAAGCTTGTTCGTAGGTCGGAGGTGGTTCCGGTGTTCTATTGGTGTACCTCGGGAAGGTAGTAACCCCTACAAAACCTCTCAAAGAAAGTCAGCACTCTCGAATCAAAGTTTTTCTTAAACACTACTCATCGTGAATCCGCTCCCTTATGATTTTGACCTCTGGATTATCCTGACTTGGAGTAATGGATGGTATTCGATAATTTACCCTGGGGAATCACTGGGGCCGATTCTCATCAACTGAGACTTCCACTCTATTTATATTCAATGGAGGAGCCTCGACTCTCCTCCGTTCACTCCAGGCTTGCTTCCGCATCCTTTGATCCTCTCGAACCCTTTCCATTTCCAGAAGCCCGCTCCTTCTCTCCCTCTCTGGGCTTAGAACCTTGCTGTTGCTTCGACGGTGCTGTTGCTCTCTTCGACCCGCCGCCGCCATCTCCGTAAGACTGTAAAAACAACTGACCCTTCACAACCAACATGAATCGCACTTCTGTCGCTCTCCTCGAGTCGCAGTACTAGGGTTACATTCTTGGTTGCGGTTACGACAGTTGAGACATCTTCGAGGCTCTTCTGCCATCTTTGAGGTTGTTGTCAAGCGGTTGGTATTATTATTTTTTGAAATTAGTAGTGGTTAATCAGAATTGAGTCGATGAAGTTGGTGTGTGGGAATTATGTTCGAGGCTTGCAGGAGCTCGCCTTTTATGCCCGGGCAACTGTCACGCTCCAAGGCAGAGCAGCTCCAAGCCTGAGCCTGAATCTTCAAGGATCCGCGCGACATATTAACCCACCTGATCAACCAAACATTCCAACTTTGAAGAGGCTGAGTATCTCTCCGCTTTTGAGTAAGCCCCTGTTAATATTCTGAATTGATTCTTATTTAAAATTTATTCCTATTTTTTTTATATTTTTATATTTTATTTTTTTATATTTTATTTTATTTTTATTTTATTTTATTTTTATCTATAATTTTCCCAGAGGTTTCCTTTTACTCTTAAACCCCCTTCCACATAATCATCTCAAATTAGCTCCATTATTTTTTTTCCTTTATCTTCATCTGTATCAGTCTAGAACATTAGAAGATCAATCAGCACTGGAGTCTCACCTTGTGGTATCTTATTTTTTCTCTTTTTCTTTATTCAAAAACATGTTATTCAAACTCACTATTTTATTTTTACTAGGTTCTCTGTATCTATTTTCTTAATCTTGTCTTGTCTCAGAGCTCTCATATCAAACTTCTGTCCTTTAGGTATTATTTTATTTCTGTTGTTTCTTTTCTTTTATTTTTTCCTTTTTGTTTGCTGAAATCAAAATCTTTAGTTATTTGCTCAAATCTAAAATTAATAGCCCCCTGCTTCTCCCTCAGCAACATCTCATCAATACATTCAAAGCAAAATTACATACCATGCATTTCCTCAAAGCATAACGCATACCCTGCTATGGACTTATTGAAGAATGCGCTACTTTTCTTCAAGGGACTCAAACTCAAAGTTACTCAACTACCCACTTTCTCTCCCTACTTACTTCATTCCTTTTTTCTATATTTCTTCTCTTCCCCTTCTTTTATTCTATTCCGTCATATCACGCACTTCTTCGAACATGTACCAACTCTCTTTTCTATTGTACTTCTGCTCCTTCAGACTCAGCAGAACTCATGTTCGAACCACATGTTGTCTTTCTTCATTTCTACCCACTCTCATTCCTTACATTACGATAACAACTCATGTTTCATGTCCACCTCAAATTTACTATATAAGTTGTCCATTTTTACCTCATGACTTCTTCCTTCAGTTAATTAATATCAAGTGTTACGCTTTCTTAAAACTATCACTCTCCGAGCCAACTTGAGATTCAGTGCCCTTGAGTCTAGCTCCCGTGATATCTTCGAGATTACTTCGAACAACTCCCTCAAAGCAATCCTTGACTTCCTATTCACTCCTAAGCGCATATAGCCATCCAAATCCCTCCAGTACGTCCGGGTGGTCGTATGACAGTCTGGAAGGGTGGCGGGATTTCTTTGACATTTTCTTCCGGCCGCGTTCTAGCTTCGAAGGCCACTTGTTCCGGATTTCTGATAATCATGTCGCCCCTGGCTTGCTTTTAGGTTGGGGGGGGGGGGTCTGAACCAAACTTTTACCTTAGAAAAAAAAAGAAAAAAAATTACCTTGGAATCTTTCCTGAACAAGTTCCACGTCTGGAGTGGTGGAAGCGATGGAGGGAATTTGATAGTTGACTTGAGGCAATCTTTGTGGTCTATTGTCATTGATAGTCACTAACTCTGTACTATTTATATTTGAGGGACATATCTCGACCCTCCGCCTCCCATGCCAGGTCTGTGTCCTCATTTGTCGATCTTCACGGGCCTCTTCCATCTCCAATAGACCACTGTGTCGCTCCCGTTCTGGACTTGAAACCTCCCCGTCGCTTTGACGCCGCCGTTGCTCTCTTCGGCCAGCCGCCGCCATCTCTGTCATGCTGTAGAAGCAGCTGACCCATCGCAACCGACACGACTCACATTTTTGTCGCTCCCCTCGAGTCGCAGTACTGGGAATTATAAAGAAGATAAAAAACAAAATAAAATAAAGAAATGAAATAAGAGTATTGTTCTACCTTTAAGGACAAGATCCAAGAATAAAAATAATAAAACTAGACTGAGTTGAAGAAATGGTTTTGCTGATTGATATATGAAACTAATAATAAAAAATGTTTTGAAGGTGAGTATGATAAAATAAAATAAAATAAAAAATATAATAAGATGAAAATAAAATAGAATAAAATAAAAAATAAAAAATAAAAATACCAAAGCTGATGTGTTTGATTATAATTTTAATCTTTAAATCTGAATATAAGAATAATAAAAATCTGGAGGAGACTGAGTAAAATGAAAGTGGTTAATGTGCTGTGAATTTTGATGTTGAATGAGTTGAAATAAATAAATACCAAAGTCTTCTGTCCAGTTCACAAAGACCTTCTTATGATTGTATCAGAAATAAAAGATGAAAAAAAAAATTTAAGTGTGAGAAAATTTTCTAAGTCTACGTTGCTAAACCCCTGATTGTAATTTTAAGACCCCTGGCAAATTGACTAAATAATTTTCAAAGTAATACAAATTTAACAGGAATACACTCTGATCTTGATTCCGATTCCGACAGTTGATGCATCTCTGAGGCTCTTTGGCCATCTTCGAGGTTGTTTTCAAGTGGCTGGTAGTATTATTATTATTATTTTTATTATTATTTTTCTTTTATTATTTTTTAGTAGTAGTGGTTAATTAAAATTGAATCGAAGAAGTTGGGGTGTGGGAATTATGTTTGAGGCTCGCAGGAGCTCTCCTTTTATGCCCGGGAAACTGTCACGCTCCAAGGCAGAGCAGCTCCAAGCCTGAGCCCCTGAGTCTTTGAGGACCCGCGTGACATATCAACCCACCTGATCCACCAAATATTCCAACTTCAAAGAGGCTGAGTATCTCTCCGCTTTTGAGTAAACCCTTTGCTTTTTCCTCAGCAACATCCCTTCAATACATTCAAAGCAAAAGTACATACCATGCATTTCCTCGAAGCATAACACATACCTGGCTATGGACTTATCGAAGAATGCGCTACTTTTCTTCGAGGAGCTCAAACTCAAAGCTACTCAACTACCCACTTTCTCTCCATACTTACTTCATTCCTTTTTTCCATATCTCTTCTCTTTTCTCTTCTATCATTCCGTTCTACTGTATCACGCACTTCTTCGAACATTTACCACATTCCTTTTCCATTGTACTTCTGCTCCTTCAAACTCAGCGGAACTCATGTTCGAACCACGTGTTGTCTTCCCTTCATTTCTACCCACCTTTCTCTTCTATCATTCCGTTCTACTGTATCACGCACTTCTTCGAACATTTACCACATTCCTTTTCCATTGTACTTCTGCTCCTTCAAACTCAGCGGAACTCATGTTCGAACCACGTGTTGTCTTCCCTTCATTTCTACCCACTCTCATTCATCAAATCACGATAACAGCTTATGTTTCATGTCCACGACCCAATTACTATATTTTCTTCAAGGGGCTCAAACTCGAAGTTACTCAACTACCCACTTTCTCTCCCTACTTACTTCATTCCTTTTTTCTATATTTCTTCTCTTCCCCTTCTTTTATTCTATTCTGTCATATCACGCACTTCTTTGAACATGTACCACCTCTCTTTTCTATTGTACTTCTGCTCCTTCAAACTCAGCAGAACTCATGTTCAAACCACGTATTGTCTTTCCTTCATTTCTACCCACTCTCATTCATTACATTACGATAAAAACTCAT
Organism: Uromyces viciae-fabae; assembly: GCA_000785685.1. Taxonomy (NCBI): domain Eukaryota; kingdom Fungi; phylum Basidiomycota; class Pucciniomycetes; order Pucciniales; family Pucciniaceae; genus Uromyces; species Uromyces viciae-fabae. Next base: position 7,151 of record JNCO01009084.1, read on the forward strand.
GTTTCATGTCCACTTCTAAAATTACTATATAAGTTGTACCTTTTCCCTCATGACTTTTTTCTTCAGTTAATTAATATCAAGTGTTACGCTTTCTTCCAATCTTATAACTCTTCGAGCAAAACTTGAGTCTCAGTGCCCTTGAGTCTAGCTCCCAAATTATCTCTTTGAGATTACTTCGAACTACTTCCTCGAAACAATCCTTGTCCTTCTTTCCCCTATAAGCGCATATAGCCAACTAAATCCCTTTAGTACGTCCGGGTGGACGTTTGACATGGGGGTAGATATTATTCTTGTAAAAATCCTACCAAGTGCCACATACGTGAGCAGCAGGCTTGCATCCCGTTTAATCAGGTTTCAGTGTCGCGGAATGGAGAGGAGGAATGGGAAAAGGGGAGAGGGGTGGAGAAGGGAGGGTGTGGGGGAATTGTGGAGAGGGTGGATTTGCTTGGATCGGGAGTTAGTAGAAATTGCTCTGTGGGGGCAGGGGGCTAGAAGTAAGTCCTCCCAATCGTGCACCTTCAAGGGTTCTATCTAGCTGTTCCAAAGCATTACCTCGTGCCACATGCGTGAGCCATATGAAAGAATTTGGTTTCAGAATCAGCAGGAGTGTGGGAGTGGAGGGAGAGATGGTCAGGCGAGTGGCAGTGAATGGTGGGAAATATGAGCCGGTGGCTAAAAAGGTAAATTGCCACATACGTGAGCAGCAGGCTTGCATCCCGTTTAATCAGGTTTCAGTGTCGCGGAACGGAGAGGAGGAATGGGAAAAGGGGAGAGGGGTGGAGAAGGGAGGGTGTGGGGGAATTGTGGAGAGGGTGGATTTGCTTGGATCGGGAGTTAGTAGAAATTGCTCTGTGAGGGCAGGGGGCTAGAAGTAAGTCCTCCCAATCGTGCACCTTCAAGGGTTCTATCTAGCTGTTCCAAAGCATTACCTCGTGCCACATGCGTGAGCCATATGAAAGAATTTGGTTTCAGAATCAGCAGGAGTGTGGGAGTGGAGGGAGAGATGGTCAGGCGAGTGGCAGTGAATGGTGGGAAATATGAGCCGGTGGCTAAAAAGGTAAAGGCGCGAAACAAGCCAATGGTGCAGAATTTGAACCTACCGCTTCGGCCAATCAATTGGGGAAGGGATCCTTTCAACTCGCCGCTTTGCGACAGGCCTCCGGATTTCGCGCCAATGGCACGGATTACGGAGGAAAGGATTGCTTCATTGAACTTTGGTCCAGAAGGATGGTTGTGGGAGGAGGAGCGGAAGCTCTTGGTGTGGGTGATTGTGTTAAGGGAGCGGGCGTTGGCATTCGAGCCAGAAGAGCAAGGGTTATTGGATTGGGCAATAGGAGATCCATACGTAATTCTGGTGGTTGAGCATTTTCCGTGGCAGATTAGGCCAATTCGGATTCCAGCCACGATTCGGGAGCCCTTCACGGAGCTAGTACGGGAGCGGGTGCAAATGGGACTTTATGAGCAATCGTGTTCTAGTTATTCCAGTCCAATCTTCGCGGTTTTGAAGCAGGATGGGAAGAGTTTGAGGATTGTTCATGATCTTCCAAAAGCTTTAATTTGTTAACGATTCTTGATGCGGGTTTACCACCAAGGATTGATCAATTCGTCGAGACAATGGCAGGACGAGTTTGTTATGGTTTGGTAGCCGTCATGGGAGGCTACAATCAGAGGGAGTTACACCCGGGATCAAGGCCTCTTACTGCATTCAATACAAGGATAGGACAGATGCAGCTTACTTGATTACCTCAGGGCGCAACAAAATCGGTGGCAGTCTATCAGGCGCAAATGGCGTGGATCCTTCAGGAACATTTACCGCATTCGGTTCAGATCTTCATAGACAATGCGGGAATCAAGGGTCCAAGGTAGGATTACGGCGGGGAGGTGTTGAAAGGAAATTTGGGAATTTGGTGTTGTATTTGGGACTACGCGGTGGTTTTGGAACGAATCTTGTTTCGTATTGAGAAAGCAGGACTCAAGGTATTGGGAAATAAATTTGAGGTCGCTAACTTTTTTGTTCATGAAAAGCAGTTGTGGCGTCATTGGGTGCCTGTTCCTTTGGTAGTAGTGACTTGTCGGGGGGACCAGGAGGCAATTCTTACAAGATTACACGAGAGGTTAGGTCATCGGGGCGAGGCGGAAACTCGGATTATGTTTAAACAGCGGTTTTGGTGGCCTGGGGTGGTAAAATCGGAGAAGGAATGGGTTAGAAGTTGTGAGGCTTGTCAACGACGCGGGACGGTCTTGCGGAGGGAACTGGGTATTCCGACGGGTGAGGATTCTATGTTTAGTAGGGTTTCCCTGGATGTGGTTCACATCAAGGCAAGGAAGTTTGCCTACTTGCTGGTAGCATGGGATGACTTGTCGGGATGGGTGGAGGCTCAACCGCTGGTCAAGCTTTTGGCGGAGAAGGTCGGCTTGTTTCTGGAGGAAAACTGGTTTTCGCGGTTTGGTTGCTTAAGGTTAATCACAGTGGACGGGGGGGCCGAATTTCGGGGCAGTTTGATGAATTTGGTTCAGAATTGTGGGGAGAAATTCGGTCGGGAAACTGAGTATTATGCAGAGGGTGCGGGGATCAACCTATTAAGGGGGACTTGGTGAAGCTTTGTGGGGAAGACGGGCGGAAATGGCAGCAGTATCTTCCGTCAGTGCTGTTTGCGGGCAGGATTTCCGTCAAGCGGGAGACAGGTTACTCGGCGTACAAGCTTCTGTATGGGCGGAAGGCGGTTATATCGGTCAATATCAAGATGCTCACTTACCTGGAGATTGATTGGTGGAAGGTAAAGAGTTTGGAAGATTTGATTGTGGCTTGATCCGAGCAATTGCTTTGTTGGGAAGAAATGGTTGCAAAGGCAAGCAAGCGTTTGAAAGTGTTGGAATTTCATTCTTCAACTCCTCAATTTTTTATGCCTCTTTATTTAAAAAATTAATTTATGCTATGAATAAAAATTCCTTTTTGTTTTTGATTTTTATTTTAAAAATTATTACATTATTATTTGTTAAAATAGTTTAAAATAAATCTGAGAATTATCTTACAAGTAGTCTGATCATACACCCTTAGAATAAGCTTGTAGCCATGAGCCCTGTCTTTTAAATCACTGTGTGTTTTTCTTATCTCTACGTATTATTTCTTCTTTTATTTTATTTTTATTCTATTTAGAATTAATTTGATGGGATTAACGACCCCAGAATTTTGTGAATTACTTCCTGTTTTTTGTCTAACTTATCTGCATGTTGTTGGAATTGAAGTTTGATTTTTCTTATTTTATTTTATTTTAATTTAATTTAATTTGTTCTTTATTTTTATTCTTTTTATTATTTTATTTCTTCATTTTTACTTTTTCACACTTCACATCCATTTCACCAATATTTCACACTCTTACTTCCACATCATCACTTTTTCTACACTTTTTATTATTATTCACTCTCAAGACTCATCTCAACAAGGAATCTAGTGCAACTGCCTCTTCTAAAGGCCTCTCTTGGTATTTAATCTCAAATTTTATTTCTTAATTATTTTTATTCCTATTTTTACTAATTTTTATTTTTATTTTTAGTTTTGCACTACACTTGTTTTTCTTCTTCTTCTTATCTCTAGTCATCTTTATCTTGCTGTTGCCCTTTTTAGGTATTTCTTCCTTTTCATCATTCTTTATTATTTCTGTTTTTCTGTCTTATTTTTTTTGTGTTGTTTATTGAAATCAAACCTTTTTAGACTGAAATTCTACAGATTTTCAGTCAATATCTGATATCGCTATAACATTCCGAACGATATCTGGATAATAACCGCACCGTAGTCTAGTCGCTAGC
>KN363155.1:0-10120 GCA_000785685.1 Uromyces viciae-fabae
CCACTCTCCACTCTTCAACCATGGTCCTTGATCTATCTCTTGAATCAGTGTCTTCCGAGGATGAGGTTATTATTACCCCCAAGAAAAAATCTCAACCAAAATCAACACCTTTGGCTAAATCCTCTTGCAAACCGACCAGAAAGAAATCTGATATCAAACCAGTTTTAAACAACTTTAAACCAAGCCAAAATGATGTTAAACCCAACCAATTGAACAATTTAAAACAAAACCAAACACAAGAGAAAGAAGAAAAGAAACCGATCCAAACACAAGAAAAAGATGAAAAAAAACCAAATAACCCTTGGACTACTGAGCAAAAGAGATGGTTACTTCAGTTCATTCTTGACCGGTATTCAAATGGAAAAGCGACCGACAATGGTAACCTCAAGAGTGAGGGTTGGTCCCAAGTTGCAAAAGAGATGAAGGCTCAATTAGGGGTTGATTTTGATTGAAACCAGCTCAAAAATCAAAAAGGAGCCCTTTGGAAGATCTACCTGGACATGCAGTTTCTCCTTGATAAGTCCGGGTTTGGCTGGGATGCGAATACTCACATGGTCACAGCTGATGAAGGTACTTGGAGAGACCTTATTGAGGTATGTCTCACTTTTTTTTTCTTTCCAATATTTAGTCAAGCTCAATTCTATGTTTTTTCATTCAGGCACATCCAAAAGAAAAATTTGGAACTTTGCAAAACAATCCAATTGAATGGTATGAATTAGCGCAATAGGTTTTCATTGGCACTTATGCCACTGGTGAGACAGCACTTCCACCAACTTCTCATTTCGACAACAAAACCAAACCAGAGGATCAATCAATCTCTGGTTTCTCTGGACTGTGCCATTAAAGTGAAGCCTGAAGACAATACATCAAGCAATGGCAATGAAGAGCCTGAAGACGTTAAAGAACAAACCAACAAAAGGGTCCGTGAAAGCAAGTTTGGGATTTGGAAGCATGGTGTGGAGAGTATCGTCTCGGTTTTGCGTGAAACGGGCCCCCAAGCACAATCATCTTTACCCAAAAAAGAACAGTCCTCTCAAGCCAAATCCACCACTCGAGCTATTGAAAAAATAGCATCAATGTTTTAGAATCAACCCCACCTCTTGAATACATCAAATATATCAAGGTTATTGAATCCGAGGCCCATACAGATGTGTTTCTCTCTCTGGCTTCAACTACAAACATGGAAGTATGCAAGGCCTGGCTTCTGGAAACTTACTCTAATGGCCATTTAACCCATTTCTCTCTATTTTTTTTTTGTCACGTTCGTTATCCTTTTTATTTTATTCTCACTGTTTGCTTCTTTCTAGGCTCTTTTTTTTCAAGTTCCTTATCTTTTCAGTTCATTCATTCTGCTGGTCTTATTCCATTCTTGCTCAGTTCATCCATTCTGCTGGTCTTATTTTATTCTTGCTTTTTTTCTTCTTGCTGGTCTGTCATTTGCGAAATTTATTTCCTTTTTTTCTGTGATAGGTTTATATCAAGAGGTTCCATAAACTCTCCAAACGAGTGTAATTAAAAGAAGTAGATTTACAAGACCTAGATTCATATTACCAAAGCCAATAAATACAGCTACAAGTAAAATGACACCACAAAATTGATCTAATAGAAAACCGATGATTTTTTTTTCCCTCCTTGTTTTATCAATATTTATTAAGGGACGATTAGTTAAAAAATATTTTTTCTTATGGTTACGAGGTAATTCAATGACTAAGAAGACTGGTTTATGATCGCTACCACTGTAATCTTGCACTGATTGGTATTCAACAACATTTAGACTAGCTTGCTGATCGACGGATGATGGAGAATCCAGACAAGAAGCATAAAATATCCGATCTGTCCATCCGGGTAATCGATGGTCAAAACTAACCAATTCATTCAATTTTCCGCGTTCATATTTGTAAGTTGGTTTAAATGTGATGGCGCATTCTTTTAATCCAACGAGGACTTTTTGGCAGGAGTGTTGATAAAGAAGTGTCTCGTGATCGGGAAATAAACTTGAGTGAAGATTTTTTTCAATGATGTCACTTAAATTTTGTTTGGTGATTGGCTTTGAATTTTGATTCATTAATGGGTTGAGTGAGATTCGGTAGTTAAGATCCCCCATAAAGAACAAATGATTGGTATCATAAATGTTGTGATAATTATGAAGAGCTGGAAAGACAAGTCGGCTGAGAATTGTTTGGTAGTCACGATTTCTAGCTAGAATACCAGAATCGTGAGCGGAAAGATGAGCATTGATGAACGTAAGTGATTCTTCTTGATTTAAAGCCGAGTTAGAACATTCTTCGTGATTGGCAGTTGGCCGGAGAGATAGCCTAACCCCAACGGCACCCTTGTTATTCATCAAATTGAAGAATCCACAACTTGCAGTTGAAACTTGAACTTGCTTAATTTGCGAAACGACTGTATCATTCCTTGCGTAAATTAGTAAGCCAAGTCCCCCGTGAGCAACACTGGCGATGAAATTGTAACTCAGGGGTTGCTCTGAATCGCTTTCTCGACTAGACGAGGAGTCTTGTATAGACCTAATGGCAGCAGAAAACGCTCGAACCATGGATTCATGTCGATTGCGGATGGCGAGACCAATCCATGAAGAAAAAGTAAGATGTAAACCAGCAAGCTCCCTAATGATTACATGCATTTATCAGTGATTGATCAATCTGAAAGGTTAAAAAAGCTTAAAGAGATCAGAACACACTCAACTGAAAACCAATCACATAGAAATCAGCCAGTTGAGACTCATCTTTTATATCTCGATTGAATACCAGCTTGAAGAGGTCCTCATCTGCTTTTCTATAGTTCTCTCGAAGTTTGTGAGATTGTATGAATCAAACCAGAGCCAAGTCGGCGTCTTGATCATAATCCTAACCGCAAATGAAGAAAACCTCCTTACCCTCTATTTAAATTGTAAGTCATACATCTGACCCTTAGAGGTCTACCTAGATCCATTCCTTGTTCAGGTTGACAGAAAAATAGATGAGTGAAACTCCCCTGTGGATATGAAACGAGTACGCTGTTGAGATGTTTTTGGGAAAATTGACCAGTTGTTGATAAATGAGATGTTTCTTTTTGTATACCAAATATCTCTTCTTCCCCAAACAGTAATCAAACCAATTACAAGTGAGAGCTAAATCATCATTCAAGGTATTCACAGGGTCTATTCAAATATGTTCTACTTGGATTCTCTTTTCATCCATTCATCTTTCTTTTTTTTTTTTTTTTTTTTTTTTTTGGGGGCCCCCCCAAATATTAACCACACCCAATCTCCAAATATCCTACCCATCAATAGTTATTTTATTTTCCTCCCTTTATCTTGTCTTACTCTTCTTATCACTGCAACTAGTGACTCTTTGCAATTCGATCCTCATTTTAAATATCGAGCCTAGCCCCACTCGTGCCTCTCTCTGACTCTTCTTGCCCTAAAGTCCTCAAAATGCCTCCAGGCGACTCTGACCATTTTTCCATTGATGATAATATAGGCAATGATTAGTTGACTGAAATTGCTAGAACCCTCAATGCAATTAGTGAACGTTTGTCCAAATTAGAACAAAACAGAAATTCATCTCCTCAAAGTCAACCTTTGAAGCACCCAAATCAAGATATGAATAACAAAATATTAGCTACCATTGAAGATCTCAGAACCTGTCTTTTTTCAATTCAAGCAGAAAATAAAAGCTCAAAAGAAGAAATTAAACACTTAAGAAAAGAAAAAAATGACCAAAACAGAGGAATACCAATCACATCTGCTGAAATAGCCTTAAAAATGTGACCGATCAACCTCAGGTAATCAAACCAAAGCATCAATTACCGGCAATACCTCCAAACAGTTACATCAACCAATTCAAGCAGGGTTACCTTGTTTGCACAAAATTTGGATCAGCAAAACCCTATCAAAATCAGTCACCAGCAGTAATCTGGGCAAGAGTCAACAATGTTCTCAAGGAAATTGAGGCTAAAGTGGGAGAACTGAAAGTTGAAGTTACAGGAGTCACCAGGTTTGCATCAGGTGACATTAGATCTGCCTCTAAGAATTGTTTGGGAGCCAAAAGGCACAACAGACATTGTTGGACCCATTTGGCAGATCCCCTTTTCATCACTTCCCAGTCCCTTCATACAGTACTAGTCCACTCTGTTCCCACTACCTTAGTCATTACTGAATCAATAGAAGTCAAGAGTTATTGCAACCAGAACAATTTGGATGCAGAAGAGCTCAAGAAAATTCATTGGCTAGGACAACCCATTGAACAAGATAAATCACATGGTTCATTAGTCTGATACTTTACCAACAAAAAGCTTGCCAAATACATTGAACATGGATCATTGGTCTATAACTACCACATCTTAAGAACATCAAGATATGAACCTGGTCCACCACAGTGTTTTAACTGTCTCCAAACCGGCCACCAAGCCTTCAATTGTAAACATACCTCAATTTGTTGAAGCTGTGGTAAAGATCTTAACATTCAACAATGTCAATCACTGAGTAGCTCTCTCAATTGTGTTTGATGCATTCAAAAATAACTTGCCTCATCAGATTCCTCCTTTATTGACACCACCAATATCACATTTCTTCATTCCGCTTACAGCAAAAAGTGTTCAATCAAGCAATCAGAACTTGAATCCCTTAAAAATAAAACCTCCAAACCCTCATGAGTCATTTACACCCAGCAGCAATTAATATGTTAGAACTACTACGGACTACCCAAAGAATTTATTCAATCTAATGTTCCCTTTGATCATACTTTAAATTTTATTTCTCATAGACAAAGCTGACCAATAATGATACTAATCTCTTTAGTTTTTCTTTTTTACAGCTGAATTGTCACAACTGCAAGGAAACAACACTCAGCCTGCTCAATACTGAACAATCTCATCTAGCTCTCCTACTTCAAGGACCATGGTTATACACCCATGACTTTCTGAATCCATTGCACCAGAAATGACATCACATTCTACCCTTTGACAACCCCAAATCCGCAGAAGACAAACCAAGAACTTGCATTTATATCAGAAACACCCTAGAATATCATCACCTCAATTTGAAACCATATTCAAGCCACTTTCTCACATCAGTCACAATTCAAGCTTCCTCCTCAACCAGCAAGAATATTGCTTTTCTCTTGCTCCATAACCCTCCCTCATCCAACAAAGGCCTTCCAATATTTAAAGACTGGCTAGATACCAATCATACTAGATTTAATCCAATTTTTATTGACATGGACTCAAATCTTCTTCATAATAAATTGAATCCTCAAAATTACAATCATGTTCACTCCAAAATCCCGGGAGCTCATCAAGATTTGTGGAATGAACGACTTCAGAAAAATCTTGCCAACAGGTGTCCCAACTTTCTCCGGTAGCTCAGGGAGAGCCACCACCATTCATCTTTGATGGGCCAACATAAAAGAACTCAACATCACTTTGAACACAATAATCTAATGATATAACCACTCTTCAGATCATCAGCCAATAATCATGGCTGTTGACCCTGTGCAAAGGTTGCTGACCTCACAGTGTCAGCATGTTGTGATGTCGGTTGAGGACCTGAAGACTGGTCAATTCACACAAGATTTGTGTTCCAACATTTCTCTATTGCCTCCTTTCCCCTCAAATCCCCCTCAATTCTCACTTGATGACATAGCCCAGACACTGGCTGATCTCATTATGACAAATTTTGAGAAACAAAGCCAAAAGTGTAGAGATAAAAAAAAACCAATCAAAAACCTGGTGGGACTTCAAAATTCTCAATCCACTAGTCCAAGCTTGCAACAAGGCAAGGTGGTGGATGCTTGCAGAAAAATCCCAAGAGTCTATCAAGTGCTATCAAGATTAGCAGAAAGCTTTCAAACATGCTGTGGAATATCTCAAACAAAATCACTGGCATGCTTTTGTTGCTTCCCATGACAAGTGTCAGAATGATAAAAATAATCTAAAAAGAAAAAGAAAACAAAATCAACAATAAAAAGGTTGTGATGGTTTTCTAAAAATAAAATAAAATAAAATAAAAATGAAAATTAATTAATTAATTAATTTTTCTTATTTTCCTATTTAAATTTTCATAATTTTATTTTATTAAAAAACAAAAATTAATTTCAGTTAAAAAAATTGACAATAATAAAATAATTTTGGTTAAGAAAATTGAGCAGAAAAATCACAAACGAAATTTTTGGTTAAAATTTTTTCTCTATAAAGATTTGACAAAAACTAAACAAGGTGATTAAAAAAGAATAATTTTTATTTAAAACATTATTCCAAAAAACAAATAATATAAATTTTAAAATAAATAATTTAAAATAACAATATATAAAACAAAGATTTTATATATTCAAAATTATTAACATTTTAATTGAAAAATTGAAATGTGAAATAAAAAATTAAAAAGAAAAAATAAATTAGAATTAAGATAAAAAAAAACTTTAAAAATAATCTTAAAATAGAATGACGTCACTGATGTCATCATTCTCTTGTTTTTATTTTTGATTAATGCAGATCAAGAAATAGCACAATCAAGACAATCAAAAGTAAAAAAAATTAATACAATTTTTATGTCAAAAATTAAGGGGATTAATTTTCGCACCACCCAATGTTGGTTGCGCACCGCCTTTTGACGGTGGTGCGACGTTGCAAGCGGAAAACGGTGCACCTACCTTTCCGTTTCCGCACCGTCCGCCCAGATTCAGAGTTTTCCCGACTCTGAAGCTCAGAGCGCATTTTTGATTAATGCAGATCAAGCAATAGCACAATCAAGAGAATCAAAAGTAAAAAAAATTAATACAATTTTTATGTCAAAAATTAAGGGGATTAATTTTCGCACCGCCCAATGTTGGTTGCGCACCGCCTTTTGACGGTGGTGCGACATTGCAAGCGGAAAACGGTGCACCTCCCTTTCCGTTTCCACACCGCCCGCCCAGTTTCGGAGTTTTCCCGACTCTGAAGCTCGGAGCGACCGTCCGCCCAGATTCAGAGTTTTCCCGACTCTGAAGCTCAGAGCGACAGGAGACACGTGTATACGTGTCTCCTGTCGCAGCGGAAAAAAATTCAGATACTCCGAACGCGCGAAAAAAGGATAAACAAGATTTTAGCAAGAAAAAAAGGAAAAAACTCACCACTCTAAAACAAAAAAAGGAGTAACAAAATTAAACTTGAGGACCCCATAAACTCAGAAAAAATAATCAAACCTTTATTGCTAATTTTTTTTATTATCTTCTATTAATTTTTTTCTTTATTAAACTCAAGACTAAAAAAATAATTAAATTCATAACATAAAAATAAAAAAAAGAAGTAAGTCCCATAGCCTCATAAAGTTCATTCAAAGACAAAAAAAGCTGATTTTTATTTTTTATTTTTTTATTTTTTTATTTTGCTTATTTTGGTCTATTTAGATTAATCCACTAAGCCACTTTAGCCCTCTAGCCTAAAGCCGTCAGACGTATAGTGCTTTCTAATCATGTCATAATCTTTGAAAAAAATAATTTTGCTTATTTTGGTCTATTTAGATTAATCCACTAAACCACTTTAGCCCTCTAGCCTAAAGCCGTCAGACGTATAGTGCTTTCTAATCATGTCATAAGCTTTGAAAAAAATAAAATGAGATCAATATGACTAATGTTTTTTTTTTTTTTGCTTTTTTTTTATTTTTATTTTTAATGATATTTTTTTCTATTTATTTCTTCACCTCAAAATTATCAATATAAATCATGTCTTTTCCCATCCCTGAAATGAAAACTGGATCTCCCGCAAACTATCTTTATACCCAAGAGTCCATCCCAATGGTCACTGAGGATCATGCTCACCAAAATTCTCCTGAAGAACTTGATGAAACCATTGATACAAATCTGATTAAAATGGCCCCCATTGCTCCAAATCAATCCACCATCCCTCCCCCTCCTGAACTTGAATATAATGAAAGACAAGAGTTGGTAGATGCAATTCAAAAATGGGCATCGGACCATGGGTATGCCCTTGTCATCAAAAACTCAGATAACAGAAAACTTCGATATGTATACCACTGCGATAGATCTGGTTCTTATAGAGGTGAAAAGGATGATGATAAATTGGGAAAGAGTCGCAAGATAAATTGTCCTTTTAAAATGTCTGGTAATTTCTACAAAAAGATAGGAAAATGGCAAGTCAAGATAATAGATCCCAATCACTCTCACCCACCATCTGTTTCCCCATCTCAACATCCAGTCCACTGTCGAATATCTGATAATCAAAAAGAAATAATCCAAAAAATGACTGAAGCAGGCCTGAAGCCACTGAACATCAAAAATCTTCTTATGAAAACCTCTGAAACTCCTACTTCAATTACTCTGGGCAATATTTATAACGAACGGGCACACATAAGACGAGATTATTTAGGGAATAAGACTCCAATTGAAGCTCTCATTTTAGAAGTTAGAAAAGTTAATTTTCATCACTCAATTCTTAATGAAAATGGTCAAATATCAGCGTTATTTATTGCTCATCCTGGCTCAATTAAACTTGCTCAAAAATTTCCCACTACTTTTTTATTAGATTGTACTTACAAAACTAACAAGTTCAAAATGCCTCTCCTCCACATTGTTGGAATAAATAATTACAACCTTTCTTTTTCTGCTGGTTTCTGCTATCTCTCTGGTGAAAAACAAGAAAACTATACTTGGGCTCTCAAAGAATTTATTCCATTCTAGAAAACATTCACCCCAAGGTCCTGGTCACTGAAAAGGAGCAAGCACTCATTAATTCCATTGAATCTGTTTTTCAAAATGCTTAACATCTCCTCTGTCGCTGGCACATATTCAAAAATATCTTACCTCACTGTTGAAAGCACTTTAAATCTGAAGAATCCTTTGAAAAATTCAGAAAAAATTGGAATTTTTTATGTGCTTCAAAATCTGCTGATATCTATAATAAGAATTTCTCTGATCTCACCCTAGTCTGGAATGTTCCCACTTCTGAATATCTTATCAATAATTGGCTTCCATTGAAGAATAAATTTGTATCATACTTATGTGACAAACACCTTCACTTTGGAAATACTAGCACATCCAGAATTGAAGGACTTCATTCATATGTTAAAAGATTTATTACAAGCTCAGCAGGAACCTTTGGTGCAGTTGTAAAACAAATTTTTAATGCAATAGCAATTCAAATCTCTGAACGCCACATTGAAGCAACACAAAAATCAATAAAATTACTGAAAGGTCTTCCTGATTGTGTTGCAGATGTCTCTGGTTCAATTTCTCACTTTGCTCTCAAAACTATCAAATCTCACTTCAGAACCAATGAAAATTCCACTGTCTGTATCAACTGCAATTATTTCTCCTCAATGGGTTTTAATGCAATATCAATTCAAATCTCTGAACGCCACATTGAAGCAACATAAAAATCAATAAAATACTGCAAGGTCTTCCTGATTGTGTTGCAGATGTCTCTGGTTCAATTTCTCACTTTGCTCTCAAAATTATCAACTCTCACTTCAGAACCAATGAAAATTCCACTGTCTGTATCAACTGCAATTATTTCTCCTCAATGGGCATTCCTTGTGTTCATAAAGTCAAGGATTATAGTTACAAAAAACTTAAGTTTACTGTGGATGACTTTCATCCACAATGGCATGTTAAGGACTTGGTTAGTTTTTTTGAATTTTCATTCTTCTTTCATTTTTTTTATTCTTATTTTAAATTTCATTCTTCTTTTAATTTTAATTTTATTTTTTTTATTCTTCTTTTAATTTTTATTCTTCTTTTAATTTTATTTTGATTTTTTCTTATTCTTCTTTTAATTTTCATTCTTATTTTAATTTTAATTTTATTTTGTTTTATTTATTCTTCTTTCAATTTTCATTTTTCTTTGAATATTTATCCATTTTTTAATTCTGATTCTTCTTCTATCTTTTAATTTTGCCATTTTAGGTATTATCAAAGGAGGAAATGAAAGAGGCAGAAGCAACTGAACAATCTATTCGAGAAGAAAATGAGGAAATATATCTTGGAGAGTTATTCAAAACATTTCAATCTTTTCACCCTGGCGAGCAATCGTTTTTTATCACTCAAATGAAAAAATTATTTGAAGGAAAGTATGAACTCAAAATCATTGAAGAACCCCAAATTACAAAGAATAAACGATTCAGAGGTCG
>JNCO01009090.1:0-10948 GCA_000785685.1 Uromyces viciae-fabae
TTTTTTTTTTTTTTTTTTTTTTTTTTTTTTCTTTTTTTTTCTTTTTTTTTCTTTTTTTTTCTTTTCTTTTCTTTTCTTTTTTTTTCTTTTCTTTTCTTTTCTTTTCTTTTCTTTTTTTTTGTTATTCCTTTCTTGTTCCTTTCCACCCCCCTTTTTGTTTTCTTTTTCTTTCTTTTTCTTTCCTGTTCTTTCTTTTTCTTTCTTTTTCTTTCTTTTTCTTTCTTTTTCTTTCTTTTTCTTTCTTTTTCTTTCTTTTTCTTTCTTTTTCTTTCTTTCTTTCTTTCTTTTTCTTTCTTTCTTTCTTTTTCTTTCTTTCTTTCTTTCTCTTTCTTTTTCTTTCTTTTTCCTTCCTTTTTCTTTCTTATTCTTTCTTTTTCTTTCTTTTTTGTTTCTTTCTCTTTCTTTTTCTTTCTTGTTTGTTTATTTATATTTTTTTCATTTTGCTTTTGCTTTTTCATTTTGTCTTCTTTTTTCTCTTCCTTTTTGGTTTTTTTACAATCCTTTTTGCAAAATTGGTCTGTTTTTTTCCTTTGAGAGGGGAGGGGGGGAATATTTTTTGGGTTTTTTGTGGTCACATACCTTATTTTTGATTTGATTGTTTTTTTTTTTCTTCTATTTTATGACATAATGGATTCTGGATAATCCTTTCAGTTTAAATTCCATGGGAACTGGCCATTAGCTAATTTTATTTTTCGGGGCCCTTTGTCCCGAATTGCAATCCTCCTGCATGTCAAATTTAAGACAACTAAAGATAAATTTTATTACTTTTTAGTTAATATATTCTTTTAATATTTTATATAATTTAAGATATTTTTAATAGAAAAATTAAAACAAAAGAAATAAGAATATAAATTGATTTAATATTTACCTAAAGGCAAAACTGGTTATGCCTAATATTGATAAAGAAATATTTTTATTTTAATAACTGTTAATAAAAATTTCAATGTAATTTAATAGTTTTAATAAAAGAAATAAATTTAAAAAGAAAAATAAAGAAAATAATAAAAATAAGAAATAAGGATTAAGATAAAAATGATTATAATATATAATTAAATATTATAAATTTTCTGAATACAATTTATTAATTATATTTATTTTTAATGACTTTTCTTTTTAATCAAAAAGAACAGAAAACGATTATGAATTTTATAAGATTATTGATTTATTAAATTTTATTTATCTAGTGAGTTTTTATTATTATTTTAAATAAGATTAATATCTTATTTATTTATCTTGATTAAGATTTGTTTGATAATCTTTAAGCTTATTATTTTAGTTGTTGATTTATTTTTTTTATCTGTTATTATTTTTTATATTTTCAAAAGAAGAAAAAATGAAAGAGTTAATTGTTAGTTATTTTACTACGATTCTATTTCACTCATTTTCATTTATAATTTTAATGCACATCATGATCATTTATCAATGATCATGATGTCATTTTGTGATATAATAATCATTTTTATCATACGCTGTGACATTTCACATTTGTATTATTCTAATTTTGATTTTTATTTAATTTTAATTTAAATTTAAAAACTCACAATTTTAATTTGATTGTTAAAAATTAAATTAAATTTTTATCTTAAACAATTCTATTTTTATATTTAATTTGTTTAATCATTTTATTTTGATGAAAACTATTATTTTTTCTTTTGATATTCTGACACTGCACACCACTTTTTCTGCCTCCATTCTCCCTGATCACCAATTTTGTTTCTGCCTTACAATCAAAGCCCTCACTGCCAACAAATACCACCCAGCATCTCACTATCCACTTCTTCAGTGAAATTTCTCTTTCCCCTGCTACTCTGCAAACCTTGATTTCTGATCTACCCCACACTGGTGCTGTGGGCCACAGCACCCTCCTGAGTGATAACCCCCATCCACTTTCCCAATCCAAATAACTGCTCAGAACCCAAAAATCCTAATGCTCAACAATCACTCCGTTGCTGAAAAATGCTCTTTATTTCCCACTGATAAAAGTGGTCAACCTTTTCAGAGATTTTCCCTTTTTTACAAAACCCTTCATCAATGGTGGGCCGCTACGCTATGTTAAATTTTTTTACCAAAAACATGTAGCATAGCGGTCATTTGTCTAAGTTGGCAGTGTGTAGTGTTAGCTCAATTTGTACTTGCACTATGCTGCCATGTAGTGTAATGATTTTTTTTTTTTTTTTTGGGTACCTGTAGCGTTAGTTGACAAATTTTCAAAGTTACGCTGGCTTGTAGCGAAACTTGGGTGCAACTAACAGACATTTTTCTTTTTGGTAGCGTAGCTGATCTTCAGTTACCCTACAGCTACGCTACAGGTGTTGCTACACAATCAGTTTAAATCAGAAAAGAAAAAAAACTCACTAAGCTTTCATCAAAAAAAAAAAAAAAAAAAAAAAAAAAAAAAAAAAAAAAAAACCCCCCAAAAAAAAATCCAAAAAAAAAAAAAAAAAATGGTTAACCTAACCCACAATCCACAATCTAAAAAAAAAAAAAAAAAAAATTGGTTAACCTCACCAACAATCCACAATCCAAAAAAAAACAAAAAACAATTGGTTAACCTAACTCACAATCTAAAAAAAAGAAGATCATTAACCTAACACAATTCCACCAATAAAAAATAAAATAAAATAAACTGGAAAAAAATAAAAAAAGCACTAACCCACAAAAAGAGGACATAAAGTAAGATCTCCTTTTTTTTCTTTATTTTTTATCAAGTTGGCCATTAACATTATTGACAAGTTCTTTTTTTTTACTTTTTATTTTTTTATTTATTTTATCCTTTTTCATGACTACTATGAGCAATTCCTTTGACAAAATGATGAATAGAGGTTCAATATTGGACCCATTTCACTTGAATTGCATCATTGGCTCTCAAAAACATAGTGCAAAATCCATTTTTTTTTTATTATATTCTAATTTTTTTTTAATAAACCATGAATATTACTGACACATTCTCTTTTTCTTTTTTTTCCATAAATATTACTGACACATTCTCTTTTGCTTTTTTTTTTTGTTCTTGGAAAGTCCTTTTCCTCAATAAACAATATCAGGATGTCCTTGCTATCAGAATGAAGGATTTAAAATTAGAAATCTTAAAAGATTAATAATCAAATCACAAAGTGAGATTCCATGTTCTTTTTTTATTTTTTATTTTTTTCATTTAATTTATCTTTTTTCATTACCACTATAATTAATTCCTTTGACAATATGATGAATAGAGGTTCAATATTGGACCCATTTCACTTGAAATGCATCATTGGTTTTCAAAACCATAGTGAAAATCCAGATTTCTTTTATTATTTTCTTTTTGTTTTAATCTACCATCAACATTACTGACACATTATCTTTTGCTTTTTTTTTTCTCAAAAATTCCTTGTCCTGAATAAAGAGAATCCATTTTCTTTTTTTGTTTTTTATTTTTTCATTTAATTTATCTTTTTTCATTACTACTATGATAAATTCCTTTGACAAAATGATGAATAGAGGTTCAATATTAGACCCATTTCACTTGAACTGAATCATTGGCTCTCAAAAACATAGTGCAAAATTCATATTTTTTTATTATATTCTCATTTTTTTTAACCAACCATGAATATTACTGACACATTCTCTTTTTCTTTTTTTTTTGATTCTTGGAAAGTCCTTGTACTCAATAAAGAATCTCAGGATTTCATTTCTATCAGAATCAAGGATCTAAAATGAAAATTTTTAAAATATTGATAATCAAATCAATTTTGCAAGTGAGATTCATTTTTTTTTTAAAAATTATTCATTTGAAGAATGAGATTTTTGTTCATATTTAAATTATTCAAACTGCCATCATAAAAAGAAAGAAAAAAGATTAGATATGAAAGCTTTAAAAAATGTACGCTATGCTACATTGGTTGCTTGCGCTACTAAATTGTACGCTACTAAATTGTAGCATTGTAGCTTAGCACTTACAAAAATCAAAAACGCTATCCCCACATGTAGTGAAGCGGTTGCCTGCACTACACTTTACTGTAGCATAGCACTTTCAAAAACTAACAACACGATGCTAAAAGCTACAGGAGTTCCTGCTAGTGTTAGCTTTCTTTTGAGGCATCTACGCTATGCTACACTAAATTTTTTTTTTTTTTTTGGCCAAAAAAAAGTAGCCTCAGCTGAAAAAAAAAACCGCTAACAGTAGCATGATTTGTAGTGTAGCTTAATAAGCTACACTATGCTATGCTATGTGCTACTTGTAGCGTAGCTGGCCCACCATTGCCTTCATCAGCTTGCACAATGACTCCATCTACTCAGCTTTCCACTCCACCATTACCACCATACCCAACAAAATTTTAAATTCCACATTGATCTGTGTGAGCTTGTGGGCCTAGCACATGAATTTAGCAATGCCCTTTTTCATTTCACACATAAATTAATTTAAATCAATTGGAGTTGCTTCTTCTTTTCCTATGTTAATTTTTTTCGCAGAAAAAATAAAAATTT
Source organism: Uromyces viciae-fabae (assembly GCA_000785685.1). Taxonomy (NCBI): domain Eukaryota; kingdom Fungi; phylum Basidiomycota; class Pucciniomycetes; order Pucciniales; family Pucciniaceae; genus Uromyces; species Uromyces viciae-fabae. Next base: position 4,465 of record JNCO01009090.1, read on the forward strand.
TGCCATGAAGGAGCTGAATGATTTCCAACTTTTAAAAATCTGTGGTGAACCTAAAATCTTGATCAATTAAGGAGTGAATGTTGAATCTGTTCAATAGTAGGTGCAGAATAGTTATTTATTTCTTTGGCAGAGATGAATAAATGCAAATGATGAACATGGGAATTTCTCACTGCATGAGTTGTTATTTCTCATGCTGTTTCTTCTATTAATTCTTTATAAGCACAGCAATCCAAGTTTGAACCACAGAGATTAACTTGATTCAATTGAATTTCACACGCAGCGCGCTGGAAACAAAAAAAAAGAAGTTGAAATTAAAGTTCAACTGACAACACCTTTATCAAGCTGCTTATGTCATCAATCACAGAAACAAAATCATTTTTGAGTACATAAGGCAAAAATAAGTCATCATGTCAATCTTCAAGGCAATCAACAATGTCTTCGCAACAAAAACAGCCATTCCTCAAAATCCTAATAATCGATCAACTCCCCCCTCTGCCCCATCTTCCCATTCTCAACTTGAAACTTTCCAAAATTCATGGACAATCATCAAGGTCAATTCCTCATTCTTTCTTTATCTGAAGAATATTTCAAGTATCATAAAAATTCTTCACCGGCTTGATTTTTCCTTCTCCCCTTTTTTTTTACTTAGAACTCAATTTCATCCCCCAAGCATCGCCATCTTTCGCTTGAATCAACTTCGATCAAAGAAAGGCTTGATCTGATGTGGGAATGTTTGGCAGTCGAATCTAATCTCCCAACCAACTCTAATTTACCTGTATCTTATGATACACCAACACCTGAATGTATCGAATTTTGTAAGTTTAAATTATCAATGTTAAATTCCTCTTTTTCTAAAATTCAACCTGTAGACTCAGAGATAGAAAAAAAAACACCTGTATCTATCTTTGTTTATGTGTTTATAGTTCTTCAAAGCGACATACCTGCGAATTTAGTTGCATTATCTCTACCAGACCAACCAATTGGAGTCAAGAAATTGGTTATCAATTTCTTTATGTCACTTGTAGTTTTTATGGACGAGCAATTTATCCTTCATGCTAAAGTTCACAAGCCACTGATCAGACTCTTGCGAAGTTTCGTCGAACCGGGTTTGATCTCAGATGGGCCGGATGACTCTGGCTGGGCAATGAATAGCAAGGATTATGAGGAAGCGGTGGTAGAGCTAATGTGTCGTAAATTTTTTCTTTTGAGAAAAACAAAAAATCAACCATTTCAAACTGATCTTCATTTTCACATTTCTCAAAAAAAAAAAATAAGATCTGTGTGCTCGAATTAAAAACTTTCCAGAACTTCTACTTGTGTTCATACATAACCGTACTGGTCCATCTAAATTTCAATCCACCGACTTGGGGCCTGAACCTTCCGCAGATCAACCTGTCTCCATTACATCTAATAGCGCTCAGACCCCAAATGCAAGGGGGCTTAGTATTCAACCTCCAGCTAGAAAATCAGTTCATTTCTCACCTCAACCACGTTCAAAGTCATTGTTCATGTCAGATATTTCAACAATTGGAACGAGTCCGATTGAAAATTCAATTCAAATGGCTCTCAGCTCTTCAAGTCATTGCTACAATAATCAGGATTCCCCCGGAAAATCCGACATTGAATCAATCGGTAACCCATTCAAGGGAGATTCAGATATGCTTATATTTTCATATCTTTTACGTTTCCTTCATCGTGAAGGTCGTACGGGTGATCTTGCTAGAGCAGGTTTACTCTTCTTAGTAGAGTTAGCAATGGGCCGTCGATCACCCAATGCTCAATTGTCTTTGAATCTTCCAACCCCTACGCCTACGGACACGATTTGCATGGCTTTTGGTGAATGGATACTGGATTCGGATTTTCCTGACGTTCTGGGTGCTAGCTTAGGTGCTGCATACGGTTTATTACCCAGCAAGCTCGTCATTACACCTCGAGATCCCAACAGTGAAGATTGTACCGGAAGAATGGTATTAGGAGGTATGGGAATACATTTCTCAGATGACTCAGATCAATCTCCACAAGCCATTCAAGAGAAAGAAAGGGAAGACCGTAGACACCGACTTTTGATAGGATTAGGAGTTTCAGGATCACCCGAATTTAGAACCCAAATTGAACTTTTTTTAAAATTGATCGAGTTTTCTCAAGACGTCTTGAGGAATGTGAATCCTAGTACATTGGATCAATACACATCTCCAACTGAATTACTTCTGAGTTCGTCAATATCACACAAATCATCGGCTTTATTTGATGAGCAAGAAACATCTAAGATTTTAATGTTTAATGAAGATGAAAAAATTGAACATCAATCACAACTTCGTCCTAACGAGATAGTTGCTTCGGCAATTTCTTCAGCTGTCTTATTTTCAATTAAAAAATCGTTCCTTGATGGTATTATTTATCCATCTCTACTTGAATGCTCTGAAAATGATGGGAGTGCGGTAGCGGTGATGAGTTACATTGAAGCCAGTTTATCACTCTTAGAAACGGATGGTGAATTGAGCGATAGTGTCCTCAGATTTCTAATGGCTGAAGATGATGAAAATCTGCAGCTAGGTCCAACCAATCGCGTTAGCTTTTTCTTTTTTTGGCCTTTTTTCTCTCCATTCCTTGTTAGCCTTGCATTTTCATCAGTCAACTTTCGCTGATTTCATTTGGTCTCATTTCAGCTAGACCCCAACGAGGCTAGGGATATGCAATTAGAACCTTCTTCTCCCTCAGTCTCTTCGAATCGAAGAAAATCAGCTGTGATCTCGCTTATTCATGCCGACTTTATCAAAGCGAAATCAGGACACGCAGACAGGTTGATGTCAGATACGGGGATCACGTACTTTAATTCGTTAGGTCGATTCACATTGAAAGATTTATTGGTCAATAATATTCAATCTGAGGACAGCCCATCGGCTACTGCAGCTTTGAAGTTATTACATGTCATTTTGGTCAGACATGATCGATATGCGCTCGCATTATTGGACATTATTCCCGACCCCACTGCTACCGCATTCCCTTTTCCTCACAGTACAGAAGATGATAATTGCAGAACTTTTCCCAGCTCAGACTCGCAGAAATCAGACGGGGAGCAGACGGAAGAAGAGATGGAATTCGTATATCCTGTTCAAAGCGATCAAGTCGAGTCACAAGATAACCTGCCAAAGGATGAGGAAGAAGAAGAGTTTGAATACCCCGATAATTCTCAACCAACCGATAGGGCATCGGCGGTGGAAGATGAAGAGTTCAAGTATCCTGCTCCCTTGAAGCCGAAATCATCTAATTTTTCGTCAACAATTACGCCTGATACTCGGTCTAACAAAGCCCAAACCATCCGGTCTGGTAGATCACATTCCATAGAGCCCTCGCTACAGTTGGTTAAAGAAATTCACTACTCTCCCTGTCCTACTTATCGAGCTCACCGAGATGGGTTAGAATATCTATCAAATCTAGTGGAATTGATAGACCCTTCAAACATAGTCATGAAACCGGACTCACAACACGCAGGGTCGCTCAGTACTGCCTTCCAGCATTATTTACTGGATGCGGAAGCTGAATTAACTGGAACGGCTACCTTCCGTCGCGGCCTTTTATTTGATTATGTCTCAGCTTCGGTTATTCCAAGCTCTGTGGGACTTGAAAATCAAAGGTCTTCGTGTCAAACCCCTCGCTCGAATCATTTTGATCAAAATAAATCAATGATGTCAAATCGACCAGAATCGACATTGGAGTTCATTGATCATCCTGTAATTCGACATCAACTTTCAACTGAAAGTGCTATAATTTCTAGTATATTAGAATCTTTAGCCAAGTTTTTCCTTCAACCGCCTGCTTTGAATTTAATTCTTACAGGTGTTGTGGCTACTCTGGCTTCATGTCCTACAAGATCATTAGAAGGCTGGATGTTACCCACTACTGATAACCTACAAGATGATGACGATTTCTTTGATCAATCAGTTTTAACTTCTTGTACGCCTCGAAACCTCACAGTTGATGATGATGAAGGTGATGATCGATCGATTGATTTTGCAGTGGATGAATACGTCAATAATCATCGAAAACATCTAACTTCTCACAGTTCAAAAAATCTAGAACTCCCTCCTTCCAATCATGGTAAAAATCATGATAGTGGTGATGATGAAAGAGCTGGATGTTTGTTTGAAGTTTATAGTCAATTGGCCCATCAAGTAGCCGGTTATCGAAAAAAAATTGATCATTTTGATAAGTATCTCAAAGAACGTAGACAAGGATTAATATTTGTTGAAAATTTAGAGGATGCGTTAGATAATTTGACGATCAATCCATTAACTAAATCAGATGATTTAGAAAATAAAGAGCAGACAGTCATGATTGGTGGTAAATCAGCCAGTGATGGAAATGCGACACAAAAGAAAACCACTAACAAAACTTTCTCGCCCACTTCAAACCAAGATCAACAACCGACCAAAAATAAAGAGTCATCATTTTTTGCTGCTTTATTTAAATCTTCTAAATCTCAACAGTCGAATTCAAATAACAACCAACGTCATCGATCGCCAAACAATGGTAGTAGTTTGCTTGAAATAGGAGATGAAGGAGTGATCAATAGTCATAAGAAACTAGATCGACCGGTGGATGTCAAGCCATTCTCTGACCATTATCAACAAACTGGATCTATTCAACTCGATATCGTTCCCGTTAATACCCCTAAATCATCACATAAAAAATCCAACTCTTCACTTAAGTTGGATTTCTTGGATGAGGTGGATCATGAAATTGACACTGATGATGATAATAATAATGAAGGACCTGACAGTCCAACTAAAAAAACTAGAAATGGAAATAAATTAGTTTCTAAGTTGGATTCAAATCATCTTCCATCATCATCGGCATCGTCTAAAAGATCGCGAGGATTTGGAGAGCATTCTAGCAAAATTAATAATGATCATGATCGTAATAGCAATAATAAAAATCTTATTAGTCTCTCTATGGTCCTTGATAATGTAGTCATTCTTGAAGAATCTATTAAAGAACTGGGTGCTATTCTTTCTGCTAGAAAGTCTCTTGGAATCGACTCCGTTCGTATCTTTTAGAAACATAATTGACATTTCGATATTTCTTATCATCATCACCGTGTTTTTTGTTTGTTTGTTTGTTTTTTACTTCATTGTTGGCTTACTTTGCTGTATTTTCTTCCCCTTGCTCTTTTTTTTTTTAAAAAAAAAATACACATTTATGACACTTATGAAGTACTGTGTATGCTTGTATACATATTTATATATATATATATATTGCATGTTTTTTATTTTCACACTTCTCATTTTTATCTTTATTTCCTCCTGATTTTCTCTCCCAGTTTTTCTCTCGATGGATTTGTCTAAATTTTTCCTTGTTTATTTTAGTGTTTTCTCCTTTTTTTTTTTTTTGGTTATGGTTCCAATTTTGATTATTTATTGGGGGCAGGTTTTTGCACCGCCGCCTGGCACCGCCTTTTAACATCAGGGGGATGTCGAGTATTTTCAATTTTTTTAAATATTTTTAAAAAATACTTCTACAGTGCCCCAAGGCACCTCTGTGTAACTGGAAAAGAGTGGTTCCAAATTTTGCTCATTGGAAAATGCAGAATTTTTTTTTTAAATATGCTCATCTGACAGCTGTTTGAAGCTTTCTTGACCCACCTGAGATCTCACAAGAGCATTCTGAGTGGCAAATACATGTATTTCAATAAATTGATGGATTATGCATAAGAGAACACATAAATCCATCTAGATTTTATTTTCCAAGTTACACACATCACATACATACTAAAACCACACACAATGCCACCTCAATCACGTGCTGGGAGGGCCCAAAAAAGAAGAAGGATCCTTGAAAAGGAAGAAGAAGAACGGCAAAATGAAGAAATATTGACTTACCAAGAAGAAGAAATTTCAATCAACAATCAGACTAATGAACTTGCACAATTTCTTCAAGACAAAAACAATCAAAGTGATGTTGAAGATGAAGATGAAATCATGATGTATCAAAGCCATTGGCCAATTTTGTCTCAATCAGAAGAAAGTGAACCAAGAAAAAATAGAAGGAATGCTCCTGATGGTCAGATTCTAAAAGGCTATAAGTTTCCAATGATTGACCCTTCCAACATTACCGGAAAGCTTATCAGCAGACCCCTTTCCAAAAGCAGCCGGTTCAACCATCAAAAAACTAAATTAAAGGCTGAGGGCACAAACAACAACATAATGGCTAACTTCTTGGCTTGCAGGAAGACTTCTGAGACCAACAAAGAGATCATATTTGTATCCAATTCTGAAAGTGATATTGAAGAGATAGAAAATTCAAATGTCCATTCATTGCAAAATCAAACAACTGAAAATCCTTCAGAGCTATTGGAGAGAAAAGAAAAAATCGAAAATCACATCACTCAATACCTGAACAAACCTGCCCCCCTAAATCCAATCTCAGCCCAATTTCAGCTTGAACAACAATGGAATGAACTGAATGATGTTATCCGATATCTCAA
>JNCO01009101.1:0-10942 GCA_000785685.1 Uromyces viciae-fabae
AAAAAAAAAAAAAAAAAAAAAAAAAAAAAAAGAGTACAAGAGTACGTGCCTTATTTTCTTCATGCCTTGACAATTGACAACTTGAGCTTGTAAATTTCCAGCAGAAGGAGAAATATGAGAAGACACAAAAGATTGTTTTTTTGGTATATATTGAGTAGGCAGCGGTCCTTCTGACGCCAGGGAGGTCAAATTCAATGCTACAACAATACATGAAATCACCCTTAATAATTATAAAAATAAAAATAAATGACATTTCAGAACCTTGAAACAGAATTCAGTAATCATGGATTAAAAAAGGTGGGAGAGTGCTCAACGTGTCATGGGCTGCATCGACATAAATGGGTTGATTCAACGGGAACGTGATTGGATTTGAGTCCAACGTAGAATTGGTCGAGCTGTCATAAGTTTTGATTGGTTTCATTGTGATACGTGAAAGCTGCGATCACAAGAGAAGGGATGGGGGTTGACAACAATAGGTTTAAGTAGGGATAATGAAGATGTATGCTAAACTCATATACCCACAAATTCTTGCACCCATCCTTTCCCAATGGCCGCGGCATAGGGTGAACCAAACGAATATGCATACCAAAACATTACTGCAGAAGTAAAAGTCATTTCAGGGTGGAGTCACAGTGACAAGAGGCTACGGTGGAATACTGACGATCAGACCAATACTAGGATACCCATGTCAGTCCATATGTTTCTAGATAAGATGAAAACAAGGAAAAAAATATACAACTCACAGCAAAACCCTTGAACTCTTCAGGTGTAAACAGTTGACAGAATGGTGACCATCCCAAGCTCACCGTTTCATAAGCACAAAGCTGAAATTGATCATCAACTCATTCAGACAAATCAATTTAAAACTTTTCAAGCCAGACAATATATTTATTGACCTGTTGCATCGATATCATCTGTAGGAGCGATCCAAACCACCAATCTTAGCATCAAAAAGTCAACAAAAAAAAAAGAATAATAAAATTCCCAAGGGAACTTACATCTTCAAAAGTAAGTTGATAGCCGGTAAGATTAGCTTGTAAACGCGGTAGAGTATCCTTCAAATAAATCTGAGACCTAGAGAAACAAAACTTCCATGAGTCAAAAATAAAATAAAGGGAGGAAGACTGGTGCTATCCCATAATTAACCAACCAATTGGTCAGGATTTCCTGGGCGTAAGTCTTGCTGAATTCATTGCTATTTTTACAAATTTGGTAAGGAGCGAGGGTATTATTGAATCCTTGAGATTCAATTAAAATTGATTCTATGATTCATCAAAAAATACCATATATGTAAAATTGCCCCGATCAACGCAATGTCCCTCTTGTGTTGTCATAAGCATTAAACTTACGATGGTATTTACTGCAGTTATTTATACGCATATTATTTATCAGTTTAGATCATTTTACAGAAAATTCAACGGACTTTTGACTTAAACGGTTTAAAGGGAAATCCGAAAAATCCTGTACGCACAAGTATAAGAAGTCAGCATAACAAAATATCCAAAAGAGAATAAACAATTGGAAATTACCAGCAGCAAAATTAAGAGAACTTTGCAACATGCGATGCTGACTAGTTGTACGAAAAACCAATTTCTCACGTTTTTTTAATTTATTCAACAAATGCCCATATTTTTGACTGTCATAGCAAGCCAAAATTATTTAAATTAAGCTCGAACATGCATCTGCAATATTAAAGGTGAATAAAATAGCAAACCGAAATCCAACTCCAAGATTGTATAGCTGACTTTGACCAAATGGAGTCAAAATTTCTTTACCTAAAGTATATTTCCAGGTATTTACTGTGATTGAAAATTTGGTCAGAATAGACAATGAAATTAATCAAGGGTATTAAATAACTCACAAAATTCTAGATCACCTGTACCTTTAAAATGCTTCATAAAAGAAGAAAAATAAGATAAATTTTATTGTGCGCGTTCAAGATTCAAAAATAATTTATGAAGAAAAATTAAAATGAAATATTTCATTTATTTATTGATTACTTACACCCACTCCCTTTAATCGATCATAGAATCCAGCAGGTTCAAATTTCGAACCGGTTGGATAACGTGATCCATGTCGATGAAGAAGATGAACCTTTAAGGATGTAAATTGACCCAGAAATAAGTTAAATATAACCTAAGCATTTGAACATTTTTTTGTAAATTCAATTGGTGTTTTTTTATTTCTTTTTTTCGGACTAACCTGTTCTAATTCACATTGATAAGAAATTTGACCAGAGCTCTCCTCGAGCCCAAAATTATTAGAAGGAAGGGAATAAAAAGGAGATAAATATCCCCAATATCTGGAAAAACAAATCATGAGAATGAATTAGTTAGATAAATCACCCATACATCACGAGGATGGTGGCAGCTAATTTAGCTCACCTAACTGGATCAAAACCCTGGATTGAGCAAATAAGTTTCAGTGATAGATATAGGCTCCTGTTGTAAATTCTTTTTAAGGTTGGAAAAACTTACATGATCGGATGAGATTTGTGCGGGAGAAACCAAGGGAAAATAACTTTTTAGTACGGGTGAAGTAGGTGCCATAATAGCTACAAAAGGTTCCACGCCGGCTGATAAATATTATCCAGAATGATATCATCTTAGTGAAATAAACCAACAGCGCTTGGAGAATATTTATATATATCATACATTTTGTAGGACCTTGATAACCAATCTCATCTCCACTTGGAAACCAGTTATACTTATCATTATGCTCGTGAAGATTGTGATTATTAATGTCTAATTGGTTCATACCATGTCGAGTTGTGGACCAAGACTTTCCAAAAAAATAATTTTTTGTTTTTGGAATGGTCCAAAAAATTGTTGCTATTAAAAAGCCCAAGAAAGTATCACGTAAAGTTTTTAGAGACTTTCCATCATAATTTTTTTTGTTTTTTCCCAAATATTCAAGTTGAAGAATAATCAAAATAAATAACAAAGGAATTAATTAATCATCATATCATAGAACAATGGGGTGAAGATGATGATTACTATTTGATGAGAAGAAGTGTGAAATGCGCCTACCCAAGTGGGAGAGAGATCTTGTCTGGTTTTTGAACTCATGCTTGATTGGGAAAAAAAGAGTTGAAAGGCCCCTTTATAATTCGCCCCGGGGAACCGAAGACAACTTCGAAGCCGCCTTCCGTGGGAGATAGAGGGGATGTTGAAAAATTCCTCGTTAATACACAAGGTTGAAGGTATAAGATTCTGGTAGCTGGATAAATTAGGTTTGGCTTAGGGGACTTTGTTCGGTGTTATGCAGATCCCGGGCGGGCCGTGATTGACCACTCAGCACTCAGGCTTCAAGTTCAGCAACAGAAGAAAATCATGAAATTTAATTTAAAATGAAAAAGAATTTCAGAGAAACCATATAGGAGAGAATGAGCAAGGGTTTCTTCAATGAATTTTCCACTAGATATAAAAGTTGCAAGGTATAATAGACCAAAAGAAAAGAAAAAAAAAGAAAGTTTCAACAGGTTTGTGAATTGGCTAATGAAATGTTTCCTCCTGCGAAAACCCGATCAACTTCTGCAAATGGATCCCTGACAGATCCAGTTTGATGTCTCCAAATCTCTCGGTATCCTTCTTTTAAACTCATCAATGACGTGTTTAATTGAGCTACTTTATCAGCCAAAGCCATGAATGTAGAATATTGAGCTTTCAGAGCGGGTACAATCGCTAAATATATATATATATATATATATATAGATTGGAATTAATCGATCATAAGTTTTTTTTTTTTTTTTTTTTGAATATGAGAAATGTAGAAATAGACTAACAGGCAGGACTTGGTCGATCAAAGAGTCCTTTAAGTTGTACTTCCACAAATTCGATGGTTTGTCGATATCGTTTCAAACGAGCGTCCATTTCAGCACATTTTTGAGAAAAGAATTCGTGTTGGAATTTAATTGGATTAGGTGTTGATTCAGGAGGATTATGTGCACCAACAGCCAGACGTTGAGTGAGATGAGCATCTACAATGGCTGCTAACTTGAGCAAATCAACTACATCGGTGTCTATAGCTTGACGAATTGAATCGAGTAAGTTCAAAGAAGTCGTAACAGAGGCTGAAGTGGCATGCATTTCCTGATATTAAATAAACTTGAGTTAGTACGCGTATCTGAACCTGTATATATTTGATTATCTGGACCTACCGAGGTGACTTTTCGAAGTAATGAAGTGCCCTCCGCGATTTCAGTTCCCAGTTGCATTGACTTTAAATTATCCGAGTGACGACACTGTGTTTGAATCATTGTACTTGAAACAATGAGATGTAGATGGGGAAAAAAAAAAAAAAAAAAAAAAAAGAAAAAAAGATGAAGTCAAATGAAAAGCATACTCTAGCATTTCCAATTGCTTCTTGGCATCATCTGGTAAGTCATTGAAACGTGTTGTTCGGGTAAAAACTGAGTTACTTTGGGATACGCCATTGTTAACTCCACTGAGAAGGAGAAATTTAATTAAAAAAATTTTTTGGTTATTATGATATTCTTACTAATATTTTTTATTTATTTGTGCAGATAAAATGTTTTACTCAACGATGGAACGGGCGTAACAGGGAGACTAGTAGATTGATTAGTAAAAGAATTGTTGAGGTTTGTGGGATTAACTTGAGAGTTTCCGAATAGATTACCAGAGGTAGTAGTTGAGTTAAGTTGATTATTAGTAGAAATATTTGTATTAGAACCAAATAAACCAGATTGAGGATTAGAGTTGTTTGAGTTAGATGAGAATAAGGAGGGGGTAGGTTGAGAATTTGAAGTAGATCCGAATAAATTTGTAGTGTTAGTTTGAGTATTGAATAAGTTTGAATTACCAGATGGCTTGAATCCACCGAAGAGAGTGCCAGAGGAAGAAGAAGGGTTGTTTGAAGAAGAGGAAAACATTTTTAAAAAAAAAAATTAAATAATTCAATTCACTCAAAAAAAAAACTTAAGAAAGTTGAAAGCAACACGTTTAATAATAATATTCAATTAATCAAAAAAAAAAAAAAAAAAAAAAAAAACAAAGTTTAAAATTATAATCAAGAGATAACTAGTAAATATTAAAATTCATTTCAAATTTATTCATCCATCGATCCAATACTCGCGTGCGCTAAGCGGGCCTGTAGGAGAAAATAATCAATTTAAAAAAAATAAAAAAAATAAACTTCTAAAGAAAAAGACAAACCTCCATGTTTCGAAGACTTTCTTCTTTGGCCAAAAGTTCTTGACGTTTCTCACTAATTTCACGTTGCACACGTAGTTCAATTTCTTTCAATTTTTCTTCTTCTCTTCTTAATTGTTCTTCCTTTAACCTGAAAGATTGAGTAGCCATATCTTCCGGTTGAATGGATTGTCCAATTTGATCCAAATTACCACGACTTAAAGTTTGAGTTCTGTAATTCTCATAGAGAAACTGTATAGAGGCACAACTAATCAGCTTGAAGCAACTCAAGTTTCAACATCAAGTTTAACCTACATCATGAGTAATTTCTTTTAGATCGGATAAATGTGATATTAATAAAGAATTTCTCAATTTGAGAAAGTCGCAATGATCCGGATTATCAATTTGAACCACTCCCCATGGATACTCCCTAGCGCGAACCAATTCTCCTCCAACTTCTATTTCATTCCCAGATCCTACAATTGCAAACGGGAGCAAAGACTATGTTATAGGTATATGAGTAAATTCTAAAAATCAAATATTAATGTGAAGCAAAAAAAAAAAAAAAAAAAACATCAAGAAGGCATGTATACTCTTAGCTCGGTGTTTTCAGCGACGATCTCATCATCATCTTCCTCAGGATCAAACGGAAAGTTGTAGATTGGTATTTCGTAATGATCAATGTCTTGCATGATCTAAATAAAATATGAATTATTAAACCTATTAGGGAAAACTGACACAGAGATGTAGGAAAAAAAACAAACCCTTTGTTTAAAGCTCTTCAATTCATGAGGAGTAAGGCTATCTGCTTTACCGATCACCGGGATAACATTAACTCGAGGAGACATTCGTTTCATTAATTCAATATCTATTTCTCTTAAACTGTATGAGGTAAGTTGATGATCAGTAATCAATCTTGATATTTTAAGAGTGAGATCGAATGCCTCTTCCTGCTTACCTATGCCCAGTAGGTGTGATAAAGTAAAGTAAAGCATGAACACGCTGATCCTCGAACCTTGGATTTCGCTTGATTCGAGATTCTTCAGTGAGGAAATCATCATATTGTTTCTCGAGATAACCAATAATAGTAGAAAAGCATGCTTCATTATCGACATTGTCACCGAAACCAGGAGCGTCACAAACTGTTAAGCTTATATTGACGCTATCTTCTTCTAATTCAATTGTCTTTTTTTCAACCTTCATATGAGATATACCTTCTATAAGAAAGAGTTAGCATTGAAGAATGCACTACTAGTGCATAAAATAATTTGAAATCAACTTACGAGCAGCAGCGATTGGATCACTAGAATCGGCATGAGGTAACCATCCTTTCTGATCTACCAGGGTGTTGACAAAAGTTGTACGGCCTGTACCAGAAGTACCCACCACCTAGTAAAAAGATTAAGCAATGAGCACAGAAACACAAGAATCAAACCAAGTTCACTTGCCATCATGGTCTACGCCAATCCATTAAAAAAGAAAAAAATAAGATTCATGTTAGCATTAATAAGATATCAAAGTTAAATTTGAAACTGACGAATTGAACTCCCTTCTTGACCGTCTTTTTACGTCTTCCACCTGGTCCCTGAAGCATTTTTGTCGTTGTTTAATTGAATTTAAAAATATTAAAACTTTGAGTTTAAAGTTTAATTTAACTACCAATGCGGAACCCAGCAGAAATTAAAAAAAAAAAAGAAAATTAATTTTCATTTTTCTATTCCAAAGTAAAAGGAAAAAAAAAAAAATTATTATTATTTACATTTTCTCATTATTTTGATTGATTCTTATTTTCTTGAATGCTTTTCACTCATTAACTTGGTTTGGCCTCAGAAGATTGGAGAGACAATTTACTGATGTAGGGCAAAACAAAAAAAAAAAAAAAAAGGAATAAAAAAAAAAAAATTTCCCGGCAAAATCAAGGGGCCTGGTTGAACAACACCCTTCGATTTCTCCCCTAGCACACTTTTTATTGTCCAAACAAACTTGATGCGTCTGGGCAGGCGCACGTTGAAGGCATCAATTTAATCGGTTTTTGACGCAAAAACTGAAAAGGGTTTGAACTCCATCAAAAAAAAAAAAAAAAAAAAAAAAATAAAAAAGGTTTGAGGATTTATCAAAGAAGAAAAGTAGAGAATTAAAAAATTATTCATGAGATGTTTGAGAGTAATACTTGAGGTAAAAGACTTGGTCAATGAAGGCCAGGACCATAAGTTAAAGTAGAATGAGCTTTATTTCTTGTACAGATTTGAATGAAAATTTAAAGAGAGTAAATAAATACTCAAATTAGTGAGTAATACATATATTTAGTTAAAATTCTTAAGAGTAAGCTGCTTCATGATGAAATTATTATAATTAAAATATTATTATTTTAAGAATCCTTTGATTTATTTTATTTTAATTACAAAATCATCAACTTAAATGTTCAATAAGCTTTGTAGGAAACTATTATTTCATTTGTGATCATTCAGTAATTAAGCTGAATGATTAATTCATGGATTCATCGTCATTTTTTCTTATTAATAAAAACATAATATATCATCATCATTTCATAATTCTTATACAATTATCTTTTCTTTTATCTATTTTTATTGTTTCTTATTTTCTATTTTCTTACAATCAATTGTACCAAACTTTGCCGTTGTATTTTTCTATTTTTCTTTCACTAAGAATATTTCAAGATCACAAAAGACGTGTGGTGTATTTGTCTCAGGCTCATTATATAGATGCAATGGTTGAGAGATTTCTAGATGGGGATTGTTTGATGGTTTCACACCTACCAACTGTGTTTACAAGAATCTTAGTCGACAAAATTCTAGTGAAACTGTATCTTCTGGACCATATTCTCAACTCATTGGTAGTCTGTTATGGGTTTCTCAATGTACTAGACCAGATGTCTCTTTTGAGGTCAACAAATTGTCACAATATTTGAGGGATCCTTCTGATTTACATTGGAACACCGCCAAACGAGTGCTTTGTTACTTATCTTCGACTAAAGATCTAAGGCTGTGTTTAGGAGGGGATATTTCATGTTCAGGATATTCTGATTTGGATTGGGCCAAGGATCGTGAAGATTGGCTTTCTACTTCAGGCTATACTTTTCGATTAGGTAATGGAGCTGTATCTTGGAAATCAAGAAAGCAAGCAGAGGTTTCTTTGTCAAGCACCGAAGCAGAATATAAAACAATGTCTGATTCATGCAAAGAGGGTTTATGGCTTAGAAGTATTCTGAATGAAATGGCTCTCACTCCTCTGGATGCTATTCCTCTACATGTCGACAATGTGGGAGCTGAAGTTTTAGCAAACAATCCAGAACATCATTCTTCGACAAAACACATTAATACTAGATATCATTTTGTTATGGAATGTGTTAAAAGCAATAAAATTCAGATTTTGCATGTTTTGACTCATGAAATGCTTGCGGATATGCTCACAAACCCGCTTTCATGCTTTTTACTAGAAAAACATTGTTGAATGTTTGGTATCACTTAAATTCTTCTTGTCAATTCTGGATTTGACCCTTCAATTTATACAATCTAAACAATTGTCCCTTCTGGCTTCGACCCGTCGATTTATAAAATCAAAACAGCTGTCCTTTCTGGAATCAGCTCCTTGATTTATAAAATCAAAATGGTTGTCCTTTCTGGATCAACTCGTTAATTAATAAACTCAATGCGCTTCAAAATTTGACTTCTCATTTTCTTTACTTGATTCTCTTTGTGTTTTAATTTTTTTTCAAACTTCATGTTCTCAGCAAGGGGGGATGTTGAGACAGTTTGATGTCTGCTTGCAATACATTTATTATTTCTTTTTGTTTCAGAAATTTCACCATTTGTGAAATGTCTTGTCATTCTTGTTTACCTGCAGTAGCAGTGAGTTCAAATTTTCTTTTTTCATCTGTTCCCACTGCAACATTCAGGTAAGTCAATTCTTTGTATTTCATTTCTTCTTTGATTAAGCAATGGAATTCTTATCCGTTCCCACTGCAACCTTCAGTTAAACTCAACATTTTTTTTCTTTTTGATTCTGTTTTCTTTCTTTTTTGATTCTGTTTTCTTTCTATTTTTTCTGTGTTCTTTCTTTTTTTGATTCTGTTTTCTTTCTTTTTTTTCTGTGTTCTTTCTTTTTTGTTTATTTTTTATTTCTTTTTTTATTTTGTTTTCTCTCTTTTTTGATTCTGTTTTCTTTCTTTTTTGTTTGTGTTTTCTTTCTTTTTTGTTTGTGTTTTCTTTCTTTTTTATTTACTTTGCCTTTATTTTTCATTTTCATATTTTTGTTATTCCCTTCCATTTCCTTTTTCTCTTTCTTTTGATTTTTTTCTTTCTTTCTCTTTCTTTTTTTCTTATTTTTCTCTTCCTTTTTGGTTTGACTATTCTTTTACAAAAATGGTTTTTTTTTTTTTTTGAGGGGGGGGGGAACATTTTTTGGGTGTTTTTGGGTCAAAGACTTTTATTTTGGTTTGATTATTTCAGTTTTCTTTTAACTTGTGATATCAAGGACTTTGAAGCCTTCTATAAACTTAAATTCCATCGGACATGGCCATTTGCCAATGTTTTGGGGTGTTTTGTCCCAAAACTCTTTTTTTTGTTTTTTATTTTTCAATAATCTCATTTTTTTCATTTTTTTTTTTTTGCTTTAATTTTTAGTACAAGGGTAATATTGAATTATTTAATTATTAATATTTATTCATTTGATATTTGAATTATTAATAATTATTGATAATTATTTATCTAATTATTAATTTTATTTTATATTAATTATTTATTTTATGTTAATTATTTATTTTCTATTAATTATTTATTTTCTATTAATTATTTATTTTCTATTAATTATTTATTTTCTATTATGTTTTATTTAGGCTATTTATTTTTTATTTTGTTTTATTTAGGGGACTGGTTTTGGCACCGCCCAAAAACTTCCTGGCACCTCCTTTTGACTGCCAAAGGACATCCAGCTTTTTTTGTTTTTTCAAATATTTTTTGAAAAGATTATTTTTAATTTATTTATTTTAAAATGTTCCATTAAATTAAAAAATCCTAATATTAGGGCGTATCAATTATGTCCAAATCCACAATTACATAATTGACTGGTTTCAACAAATCCACAATTTTCAAATCCGTTGATAAAAAACCCAAATCCTTAATTTTTTCCCATCAGGACGTGTCAATTTATCAAGATAAAAAATAACCTTTTTACGGATTTTCATAACCCAAATTACATTTTAAGGGGCTCCAAAAAATCAGGCCAGCCATTACTCTTCCACGATTCACCCATCCTTTTTTTTTTTGAAAAAAATCATCCATTTTCACTTCCAAATAAATCCTTTACTTAAATGGAACTCAAAAAAAAATTCACATCTAAAAAGCTCATCCCAAAAAAGGCAACCAACAAAAAAACAACAACTAAACCAAGTTCTTCCTCTAAAAAAAATTCACCCAAGAATTTCCATGGGGAAGCAAAAAAAAATGCTTTTACATTTACTTTTGCAAAAAAAGGTGCATGTACAAATAGATGAAAACACTTGTAACAAGAAAAGAACAACTACGACTTCCCACTTGAAGAGAGAAGACTATCTGATCCTCATCAATTGGCTCAAAATTGAAAAAAATTATGATGCTTGCTTTGGCACTGGAAAGGCTCCCCAAGTTGGTCAACCTTCCAAAGGTAAAATCAACGGTTTTGAACTCATGGCAATTAACCTTAGGAACCAATCTCCAAAAAAAATTCATCTTACAGCCAGACAAATGAAAGATCGATTCAATACATACAAAGACAAATACAAAAAAGCACATACC
>JNCO01009102.1:0-10940 GCA_000785685.1 Uromyces viciae-fabae
TGTTGTTCAACCTAGTAGTAAGACGAGATAGGAATGTCACTCATCGGGACACCTTTCCAGTCCCAAAAGGTGGTCAAGTGCTATCTGGATCAGTCAAACCGGTGTGATCAATGACTTGCGGTGAGGTGATTGTGGGGCCAATGAGTCCTCAAAACTGTGTGTTCATGAATATTGACGGGAAGAGAAAGTACGGTCTTGTCAAACAGTGCTATAAGTATGATGACCACCTAGGTGATCCTAAGGAGTTCCTTTTGGTCAACCTAATCACCAACAAGTACCCAAAGAGAGAGGGGATTCCGACTACACGGTTCCGATTCATTATCTTCCTTTGTGGTGTTGTCGTTGGGCAAGTTTCAAGTACCGAGGAAGTAGCAATTGAGCCCTCACAGGTAGTGTCTTTAGCCCCCTATTGACTGCTTGAAGCGGGTATATTTTCTATACAAATAAATGGAATTGCACTTGTTCCTCACAACCACGATCCTTTCCTTAATATCTCTGGAGAATAAATCTCCTTTATAACCTCACATTGAACTCACTGTATTTCTTTTAGTCTAAATAATCCTCTCAGTTATATTTTTTTTTTTTTTTGCTCTAAATTCTTCTCTTGGTTGTTTTCTTTTTAGTCTAAATCATTTCCTCAATTGGTCTTTTTTATATATATGAATCAATCTCTTGATTGTATTGTATTATTGTCTCAAGTTACTAAATTCTCCTAAAAGCTTACACAAGATAAGGAGTGATGTACCAAAGAAATGACATAGTTATAGTTATCAGAATATATTTCAACATTGCAGTGAGACAAACGCGCTGCCAATAAGGACAGGTACATCAGTATTCAGGACTATCACAGAAGGTATATAAGTATTCAGTATTCAATACTATCACATAAGTATTCAATCCTATCGGGTGGCTTTCACAATTGAGAAATAAAGCATAAAGTAAAAGAAAAAGAAAAAAAAAACATCAAACACTAATGGCCCATATCACTAGGGCAACTATCCAGAATACAAGCTTGACTATCAAAATTGTCAACACAAGATATAATTTCTTGAATTTCTTGGGAGAGAGCATAAGGAAAACAATGGCAACTACCACCCTTCGTTTGCCTCTGGGGTTACTTCCATTTCATGGTCGCGGTCAAGGGCAGTTTGGTACCTTTCATACTCGTTGCTGTCTTCATCGGAATCGTCACTATCACCGTCTTCCTTGTCCTTGTACTCATCATCATCATCATCATCATCCCCATCCTTGTCATCGTTCTCATCGTACATATTGCCAGCATCCCCCTCTACATAGTACTCATCATCGCTGTGGTCTGGGCTTGGCTGAGTTAGGTCGATGCCCGAACCTTCCTCATCACCGCTTGGATCATCCTCTTCTGCTTCTTCAGCCTCGTCGGATGAGTTGTCACCAAGAAAACCGTAAGGTTAGGCCAGGGCTTCCCAGTACTTGCGGGTAAACTTTGAGTCTGCTAGTTTCTCGTTGGGGTGTTTGTTGGGTTTGGGAAGCAATGATTTACTTGCATCCGGAAGAAATGCAAGAGCTTGCCTATTGGGGATGGTATGTTTCTGGGATTCAACAAGTTGATGGAACCATTTGACGTTGTAGAAATCAATTGGCAGGCCCTTTGGCGCGATCTTGTAATTTGATTCAATTGGCTTTTTGGGTAATCTGTGCACTCGGCGTCGGCTCTGCTTGGCCAACTTATCCTGGGTTGATTCCTGCAACATCACAATATCCAGACGGCGGAAGAATCAGTTCGCATTCACAGAATGGTAAGGCAGGGTTTTTATAACGTAAAAACCTTTGCCTTCTACTTTCTCGTCATCGCTGTGTGCAGCAATCGGTTCCAAGATGTCTCGATAGCGCTGTGGAAAGTTATTAACAGTCGCAAAGTCACGACGTTCATTCCTCAACTAATAACAACAAAAAGTCAGAATCAAATAGAAGCACAGGTTTGAGAAACAAAAATGACACATACTCTTTTGCGATTCTTAGATACTTTTTTATGTTCAGCTTCCTGTGAGTTTTTTCCTGCTTCTTTCATTTCCTTCTTGAACTTTTCTAGGGTGAGATAATGGACAAAATGGTTGTATGCTTGTATGAGCAAATTCATGTTTTGAGCCATTTCTGGATCGATGTTGAGGTAAGTGTACGCAGTGGTTGAAGCGAGCTCCGTGAAAGTTGTAAGAGCTGCAATGCGATGAGCAGCATTGTACAAAGAGGCGGGATCTTCTTGGAGGTTGGGGCACCAAACTTGTAATCCCAACTGTGTCATAAGGCCTTTTGCATATCATATAAAGTTGGATCCAAGGTGTATCACAGATTTGCCCATTCGAATTTCACCTTGTTGAGCGTCTTTGAAATGGTTGTATGCTCGTATGAGCAAATTCATGTTTTGAGCCATTTCTGGATCAATGTTGAGGTAAGTGTATGCAGTGGTTGAAGCGAGCTCCGTGAAAGTTGTAAGAGCTGCAATGCGATGAGCAGCATTGTACAAAGAGGCGGGATCTTCTTGGAGGTTGGTGCACCAAACTCGTAATCCCAACTGCGTCATAAGGCCTTTTGCATATCATATAAAGTTGGATCCAAGGTGTATCACAGATTTGCCCATTCGAATTTCACCTTGTTGAGCGTCTTGAAAGCATTGTACCTCATTCAACTCAAAGAAACGACGTGCGGAGCCGCTATTGACAGCAGCTTCAAATTCCTCAGTTCGCCTAAATTGTTTGTAGAACTCCTCAAGGGTGCTTAAATCGGGGACCTTGGGAACTGAATCTTGTTTCACAAGGCCCCAAAGTATTATGATGTGCACAAATAACGCGGCCTAAACGAGGAAAATTTGAATATCAGATTAAGGCTCAACAATGACGTCAAGCAAGATGAATCGGAACATACCTTGGTGCTTGTGAATCTGGGAGGGAAGTCTGAAGATACCATTTGCTGGGGATTGTGTCGCGGGGAGGGCTTTGCGATTGCAGTAGCTTTGCTCGATTTATGAGGTTTGGTAAGGTTTTTGATATTCACCAGTTCAGGAGGGGCAGAGGTTGCTCGCTTGGCTCGTTTGGGGGTGACTTGCTCTGGTGCCTTCTTTTGGGAAGCTGGAGTTGACGCAAGAACAACTTTTTTTGGGACAGTTGACTTGGAAGCTGTTGGCTTGCTTTTGGTTGATTTTGATTTGGTTGGTTCGCTACGCATAACTTGGGCTTTCAGGGTCTGGATTTCTTGAGTAAGCTTATTGATAATGGACTCATAAGGGTTGGATTTGGTGTGAGTGGTAGGTATATTTAGATTTGAATTGACTTGTAGAACCGGTCGAGATGAATAAGGGTTATCACTGGGAATAGCCCAGGCATTGGCAAGAGGATCCATGGTGTATCAGAAGGAGGAAAGGCTGAAGGACATGGGGGGAACAAAGCGATGAGAGGGTATTTATAGAGAGAGAAATGATCGGTCATAGAGGATGAGGAGAGATGAGCAGGATCAATTGGATGCTGAGATTTACCGAAACCGATCAAATTAAAATTTGCATATAAAAGAGATTAACTGTTGCTGCATATGCATGTGTTGTCGCTGCATTAGTCGTTGCATACATGACTAAAACCCAGATGCAACGACTGGAAGACGCTGCAGGCCGCAGCAACTGCAAATTGCCCGTAGTGGCACTTATTATCTTGCTCCCCATCTAGAATATTTACATGTGTACATAGAATAAAAAATAAAATAAAAAATAATTAAATATAGAATTTAATTGCAGTTTTCAGACATGAAATATGTCTGGAGGCTGACATTGGTATACAGCCTAGCCACCTGTATTGGAGACAATCTGCTCCACACTCTGCTGAATCTCAATTGTTCAGGCCGCCTCAGAGTGTTAGGGCACTGGGGGTTCCAGATCCCTAACCATACCTAACCCAAAAGAGGAGGATTTCATTTTTTCTGTTTTATTTCTTTATTTTTTTATGTTTTCTTTCACACTTTCAATTCTTTTTCATTTTCAGCTTCCTTATCATACTAAGATTACTCAAACTTGTCAGATCTCAAATTTGTTTTCTGGTTAGTCTCACAACAGCAGTATATTGTACTTACTTTATCACACAAGAATAAGTTTAGTACGCAATGTGAAATCAATTTGCACTTTCAAAAAAAAAAAAAAAAAAGGTCATATTTGTTGATAATAGGATTAGAATAAGGTTTTAGAAGCCACTTACAAAGCATAACCAACTAGAATCTGGGAAGAAATAAGATTAGGTCACGTCCATTAGCAGATGCTTGGGCTACAGAAAGAATGACAAAACGTTGTGAGACTCTAAAAGAGGCTAAGTTGATTTTAACCCCTATAGCAGAATTTAGAAAGGGATGATGGAGTAAGTACTCTGCCTCTCTTGATGACAGGAAATAACTGAAAGATTGTTTGACTGAGGATGAGCACCAACTTTTGAAGGGAAATTGTGCTTCCCCTGGAGCTAAAATGCCTCATATTTTTCTATATAAGGATCTCTCTCCAGCCTATTTTCCCGGTATATCACATTCATTCACTCAGCTCATTTCATCCATCACTCACTCATACACACCATCCACTCACATCAGAACAATAATACAACCCCAAAAATACTAAATAACTACATGCTGTAACTCAGGAATACAATGCTTGATCATTATTTAACCCATCAACCAGGTGTAGCCCTGTTCATACTCAGAAAAACCGTTCTATCAAGTTGCTCCTAGTCATTAAGAAAGACAGAGTCATCACTCACTCATCTCTTTCTACATTCTGCCAGTAGTGCTTAAATTATCTAGCCTCTTTTTCAGTCTCAAAGCAGGTGCAGGTAGGCAGAAGCCGGGGGATGGGAAGCCTTGCACACTGGTGTGTGAAAGTATCTCAGTCATCCTGTTTATAGGATCCCATGGCCAGGCCGCACAATCACCACGAACCAATGACCAACACCATGTTAACATAGCATTCTCAATTTTTTTCCTAAGTTCAAAGCCAGGGGGCTTGTCAAGTTTTTTTTCTGGGTCTGAACACGATCAAAATTTTTTTCATTTTTTTTCTTCTCATCTTCTATTTCTGATTCAAGAACAATCATAAGAAGACTTAGCAAACTGAAATTGAAGACATTGTCTCTTTCAGATATTTTATTTTAGAAAATTCAAGTTGGAAAATATTCTAAATCAATAAATCAGATCATCCTTGTTTATTTTAAACAATCAATCAGAGCATTCCACCTAGTCATTTATTAATAGGAACTTGTCCTTTTAAGGTTTTTATATTTTTCTCATCTTTCTTTCTTATTTTTAGTTTTTACTCTCATCATTATTTTTCGTGTTATTTTGTTTTTGTTCTGATTGAAATATATCTTTTAAGTCCTTCAAATTATTAACCCCACTACTGTTTATCCCATTATGTTAGTTCCCTGTTCACTGCCCTTGAAGTTGAAAAACCAAATTAACAGTTTGGGGTTATGGGTAATTGAGGAATTCAAATTGTCCGGCAGAAAAAATTCCAAAATCATTCCCTGTTGAAGATCAAGCCACAAAGAACTTGTATACATGAAACTCAAGGTTGTAAGTGACTTATTCAGGATCTTTTGTGAAATGAATTATATTTTTATTCTTATTTATATCATTTATCAATTTGGAAACTCATAACCTGCCTTCCTTTTAAGTAGACAAACCTGCCAATGGATTGGGCTAAATCACACAAGAAAAGGCACAATCTGAAAAGGGGAATAAGAAATTTAATGCTAAAGCATTGACCTTCAACAATGTCTTTCCTTGACATTCATCATCAACCAATTCTTACCCATCTTTTCTCACGGTTTTTGCCCCATTTTTTCATTTCTTTTGGCTTTCTCTCAGTCTTATTTTTTTGATTTCTCTAGTTGCGTTAATTTTCCTTTATACCTCACATTTCCAAAATCACTGGTGCAATTTTTTCTAATGAATAAAATTTTGATTTCCAAAAATAATTGCAGGCTTGCTGAGTTAGATGTTGTTGAAATTTAAGACTTAAAATATTTTTAATTTTTATTTGTTTTTTGTTTTATTAATTTATGAAAAGAAGAACTCAAGATTAAGGAAGAAGGACAAGGAGGATGGGTATCTCACTTGGGTTGGCTCAGATTGTTTTGGATTTTTAAGAGAAGAACCAATGATTTTATTTATTACTGACAGCAGCAGTTTAAATAGAATAAAAAAATAATAAGCCCCCTGAACAATATGTCAGGAGTTTAAAATGGTTCTAACAAAAATGAAAAGTTAAGAAAATATTTTAAACAGCTAGAGATGATAAAAATAACTTGAAACAGGTCAATGCCTCTTAATCACAGTATTTTAGCTCACTACTATAGTTTAAATCTTTACAATGTAAATAGAGGCATTAATTCTAAATATTTGACTTCCAAATAATAAAAAGAGAAATGAAAATATAAAAAAATCTAACTTGAGAATAATTTAG
This sequence comes from Uromyces viciae-fabae, assembly GCA_000785685.1. Lineage (NCBI taxonomy): Eukaryota > Fungi > Basidiomycota > Pucciniomycetes > Pucciniales > Pucciniaceae > Uromyces > Uromyces viciae-fabae. The sequence continues at coordinate 6,461 of JNCO01009102.1, forward strand.
ACTAATGAGGATGAGGGTTCAAAGACCAGAAGATACTTACTACTGCTAATCTTATCTACTAAAATATTTTATCTTCATTCTACTTTTTTACTATTTTTATTTGATTTATTTACTTAGAATTTACAAATATAATTTTATGAGAAAATTTCGGCATACACATAAATTGATGAGTGGTCATGAGGACCAAATTCCAATAGATGTGGATGCTGTATAATTTGGTGGTTTATGGCTGTGTATTGTGGGTTGAGTGATATTGTCATAGGTGTGGTATCTTTTTTTTGTTTGGTGGTAACCTCAAACATGTCATTGGATTGTGAAACTTCCAGCTTTGATATGTGCCAATAAACCAATTCTAATGTACCTCCTTTTTTTTTCCTAACAAATCATCTATTATCAAGAACAAAACAATAATTTTTGGAATTCCATTCCTAGCTCAATTGCTCTAAAGAGAAAGAACTTGAGTGAGTTTATACTCATCAAAATTAAAACTTAAATAAATTTATTTATTTATTTCAAAAGAATGATTTGATTAATTTTATATTCTGTTGTCTGATAGATGAAGTGTCACAACTGAATTCAAATAGCCACTAGAGTGATCAACAAGACTCAGCCTTAACTGGTCAACAGCATTCAATTATTGATTTAGATGATAATTTATCATTCAATTTGTAAGTTTATCTTATAAATAGTTCTGTTTAAGAAATAAAAGTTACTTGTAATCCTTTTATCAAACAGAAACAAATTAAAGCAAAACCTCCAACACTTATAAATTTTATTACTTCTCAAAATCAGTAAGTAATACTTTACAGTAAACATAGAATTCATAAAAATGATTTACTAATTTTTATGATATTCTTTATTTAGATAAAAAATCTTTTCATAAAAAGATTTTTTATTCAAAACTAAAATCATAAAAAGAAAAACTAAAAAACTAAAAATAAAAAACTTCAAAATAGAATAAAAATATAAAAACATTTCAATTATTTATTTCATAAAACTTATTTTAAAGTAAAAAGTTTATTAACTTAGCTCAAAAGAATTTCAGATTTCTTATCTGCCTTTAGGTATATTTTCATAGCTTTTTCCTATTTTTAATTATTTTTCTATGAATTTATTGTAACTTGAAAAATATTTACTTATTTTTTTTGAAATGAACATTAGTTTTCTGATTCTTTCAATAATTTGTACATAATATTGTTTGTGTGCAACCGGCCATCTCTTGTGCATAATAATGCTCTACCAATGCTGCAATGCAATGATAATGGAAATGTACCTTGAGGCCATGATCATCTGATAGTGCTTCATTCAGATGACCAAATCATGGAGATAAATGAAGTTTTTATTCAACTAAAAGATGCATTTCATTAAAATAAACATGAATGAGATAAAAATAAAAATGAAAATAAAATGGAAAAAAAAATAAGTTGTACCTAAAAGAACAGTGGGGACAACTAAATAAAAGATGAGGAAGTATTTTTGAGGAATTAATAAGAAAATGAGAAACTATATAAAAGAGCAACAAAAATTAATGAGCAACAATAATTGAGCAAAAATAAAATAAAATATATAATACCGTGATTTGAGATTGATGACTTGAGAATTGATCTTGATTAGATGCCTTGAAGTTGAGTTGTTAAAGTCTTCAAGGTTTGAGTGAGAAAGATCAAGACAAAGAAAAAATGAAATGAAATATTGAGACAGTGCGCCAGAATTGAAGTATACACACTGGAGTCAGAAACAAAACAAAGAAAATAATTAAAAATATAATTAATGAAGTCAAAAAAATTCAACACACCCCCTTGCTCATTAATTTGTGAGTCAATTAAGATTAGAACATCCAATAGCCAAGAGTGCTTTCTTGATTCTTCTGTGATTCAAAGGTTTAGTGAGGAAATCGGCAATATTTTCATTTGTATTGACATGCTCCAACTTGATTGTTTTATTGACAATTTCATCTCTAATAAAATGTAATCTGATATCAATGTGCTTGGTTTTGAATCCTGAGTGATTTGATTCATTGTTAGCCAACAGTATGGCCCCCATGTTGTCTTCAAAGATCATGATTGGTTTTTCAAAAGTATAATTGAGAACATTTTCCAGAACAATTTTTATCCACAGAGTTTCTTTAAGAGAATCAGCCAGTGTGTTGTATTCGGCTTCAGTCAATGAAAGAGCTATGTTTGATTGTTTCTTTGAAGACCAGGAGATTAAATTATTGTTCCATGTGACTACATACCCAGTAACAGATTTTCTAGTCATTACACATGAAGCCCAATCAGAATCGGTATGAGTGACAAGATTGTTAGAAAACGTTGATCTACTGAATCTCAGACCAAAGTTTATAGTTCCCTTGAGATAACGTAAGGTATGCATACAGGCCTTCCAGTGTAATATTCCAGGTCTGTTGAGAAACTGAGAGAGAGAGCTTACTGCAAATGTGATATCAGGACGTGTAGTGATACTGAGAAAATTTAATGCACCAACTACAGCACAATAGTTTATCTGTAGTTCATTGAATTGTTCAACTTTGTCGTCAGAGGCATGATTCAAGTGATCATTTGATGGAAGGGGAGATTTTAAAGAATGAAGTTCATTGCAATTAAATCGCTTAAGAATAGTTTGAATGTAATGACTTTGAGTTAAAACAACAGAATCTTTTTTTTGAATGATTTTCATACCAAGGAGTACTTCTGCTTTCCCTAGATCCTTAATTTTGAATTTGGTGCATATTTCTTTCTTGAAGATTTCAGGATTGTCGCTAAAGATGTCCAAATTGTCAACATGTATATGAAGAAATGTTTGACCTCTCCAGTAAACGCAAGGTTCAGCATGACAATTCTAAATCCAATAGAGATCAACCACGATTTCAGAGTCATATGCCATGCCAGCGGGGCTTGTTTGAGTGGATACATTGCCTTGTTTAATTTTGAAACTTGATTTCCATGAGTTTCAACACCAGGAGGAGGATTTAAAACAATGTATTCTTCGAGCTCAGTGTTGAGAAAAGCACTTCTGACATCTACTTGATGGAACTTTAATTTGTTTTGCAGCGCATGTATGATTAACATTCTCAGTGACACTAACTTTGCGGTGGGAGCAAACGTAGAAAAGTAATCAATTCCTTTTACTTCATCAAATCCCTGTACGCACAATCTTAATTTGTATTCAATGGGTTGATTGTTGGTGTCCTTCTTTATTCTGAACACCCACGTGCAGTTTAATGGCTTGTCAGTAGATTTTCTTGATACAATTGGCCAGACGTTGTGCATTTTCATGTTTTTTAATTCTTTGTCAATTGAAAGTTTCCATTTCTCTGCATCATTTGATTTTAAGACAGATTGATAGGTCAATTTATAATCAATATTCTCTTTTTTTTTTTTTTTTTTTTTTTTTAAATTTTTTTTTTTTTTTTTTTTTTTTTTTTTTTTTTTTTTTTTTTTTTTTTTTTTTTTTTTTCTAACCAGAAAACAAATTTGAGTTCTGACAAGTGTGAGTAATCTTAGTATGATAAGGAAGCTGAAAATGAAAAAGAATTGAAAGTGTGAAAGAAAACATGTGAGTAATCTTAGTATGATAAGGAAGCTGAAAATGAAAAAGAATTGAAAGTGTGAAAGAAAACATAAAAAATAAAGAAACAAAGCAGAAAAAATGAAATCCTCCTCTTTTGGGTTAGGTACAGTCAGGGATCTGGAACCCCCAGTGCCCTAACACTCTGAGGCGGCCTGAACAATTGAGATTCAGCAGAGTGTGGAGCAGATTGTCTCCAATACAGGTGGCTAGGCTGTATACCAATGATTTTTTGTGGCAAGGATACCAGAAGCACCAGACCCCTGGTTGTCCCTAACCCTGAAAACCACCGTGTACAACAATTTTACCTGAAAGCAAAGAATAGGTTTGGAGCAGTATATGGTTAGTGTGTGGGAAATCTGTGTGTTGGGATGAGGGTGTGTAAAAAGTTGAAAATGAGAAAAGGAAGCTAAAATTTGGATAGAAACACAGGATGTGAAAAGGAAACTGAAAAAATGAAAAAAGTAAGAATGAGGAAGTGTGTGAAACTGAGCAATAGGAGAAAGGGAAACTTTTTTTTTTTTTTATAATTACTGTTATGGTTGATGTGTAAGGTAGTTGGAAGTGTTGTTGAATCTTCCTGTGGATTGAAGGAACTGCGCAAGGAATGTGAATGACTTGGGGTTATCTAGTAAATTAGGATTGAAGGAACTGCGCAAGGAATGTGAATGACTTGGGGTTATCTAGTAAATTTTTGAGGGATTTGGGGTCAACTTTGACATTTTTTCTGATGTTTTGCTGAAGAATTGTTCTTTCATGCTTGTATTTTCTGCAAATGAGGAGGAAGTGAAAAACTGATTCTGGAGTCTTGCATGTTGGACAATTTGGGGATTCTATCTTGTTGATTCTGAACAGGAACTGATTAAGTGCACAGTGACCGGATCGGAGCTGGTAGATAAGGGAGGAGAATCCT
>JNCO01009109.1:0-10935 GCA_000785685.1 Uromyces viciae-fabae
GTCACCCTACTTCACGCAGCCCACCGGATCGGATCGTTATCCGCTGAACGATCCGTTCCTTCCCCTGCTGTTCCGTAGCCCTTAACATCGATCTTCCCCGCAGCACCTTCCTGAGTAACCCACGTCTGATTGCCTAATCCGCATCACCGCTCTCCCCGCAGCACCTTCCTGAGTAACCCACGTCTTATTGCCTAATCCGCATCACCGCTCAGCCCCCGTAAATCGTAGATTCCACTTTCCCTCCGCATTTGGTATATTCTGAGGCGATTAACTTTGCAGATACTTTCCACCTTCGTCCAAAGCTTTTGATCAGCTAGCACGATGCTTTTCCCTGCTCCGCATGCCTCTCCACCTTCGCCACCGTTACCCAACACGAATATAAGTTCCACAACGGTTGATCGAACAACATCCTCCGAAATTTTCAGCCAGCTTTTTGCGAGCTGCTCGTCTTCTGCCGGAAGCCAATTTGCACTTTGTTTTGGTGCCATACCAAAGGGTTGGGGATATTGAGTATCAGAGAATATTGGAGGTGTAGCTTTGGATAGATAGCCACTAATTTAGCTTGCAGCTAACCCTTGCTAAATGTAGCGAGGGTTAGCCAAAAATGTAGCTTTGCCCAAAGTTAGCCTGGGCATAGCTTGACCCGATACGGTTGAGAGTTGGGGCTAAAGTCCTTAGCTCGCGCGGATTTAGCCACCGGTAAAGATGCTCTTACAGCGATACAGGACGTTTTTTTTGGGGGGGTTCCTAAAACAGGGTCTGAAACCGGTTTTTTGTTTTTCAAAACAAAAATGAAATTTACAAAAAGTCATGGCGCAATGTGTCCCCTGTGGGCTTCCGTATTGCATGTATGCTACTTGGAAAGGATGATAAAAAAAAAAGAATGAAATAAAAACTCATTGGTTTCAGTTTTATCACCAATGTCATCCATTTTTTTGTGAGGTAATTTTTTTTTACAGCTGAACCGATTTTGTCGGGTAATCCACGGGAATTCCCTCGGATACCCGGTCTTTCGGTTACCCGCGGTTATGTCCTGTCTCCGGCGGCCCGGGCAACAATTTTGCTCCCCCGGCACCCGGGTATACCCGCGGGTTGGTTACCGTTCTGGCCGTCAGCCACCCCGTACCCGACGGGTGCCATCCCTACGCACGGGTAACGCCAACTTGGCTTGCCTCCTGTTTGGTTCGGCGAGGCGGGCCGCAGCCGCACCTAGCTGGGAGATGGAATTTTGCCCTCCCCCCCGGCTATGCCTCCCGGAAAGCACCAATTTAAAAAATAAAAAATAAAAAAAATTTCAATCAAAATGCCACTTTCTCGACAAAGATCACCCTCCCCTTCATCAAACAGGGAAGACTACAAAAGAACTAAAATCCATTCAAACTCAAATCACTCCCCAAGAAGAAAAAACATAGAACAAGAACAAATCAAATCTCATTCTTCTCACCATCACCACTCTTCAAAATCACATTCAAAACATCACCAAGATCGATCAATTAGCCCAGATCGATCACGCGAAAGAATTAAAGAAAAAGATAGAGAAAGAGAAAAAGAAAGGGACAGAGAAAGGGATAGAGATAGAGATAGAGATAGAACTCGAGAAAGAGATAGAGATAGAAATCGATCTGATCGTAGACGACATGATGATAGAAGCTATAAGGATTCAAGGAACCATGGGAGTAGAAGTAGAGAAAGAGAAAGAGATAGAGAAAAAGATCGAGAAAGAGAAAGAGATCGAGACAGAGATCGAGAAAGAAGGAGTAGAAAACCTAGTCAATCACCTGAACCAAGGCAAACTTGGGAACAACGCTCTCATCGTGATCGAAGAATATCACATTACTCCTCTCGTCATCAAACAAACCAACAGTCCCCTTCAATATCAAATGATCAAACAAAATCTTCAACTCATCCCTTGGACTCCCTCCAATCCAATCTGGATCCTCCAACCAAGCCATCATCTCAAAAAAATGATTCCGATCAACTTCAAGTCAATTCCCCTCAGCCAGTCTCTTCAAACCATCAGACTTCTTCTGAATTACAACCACCTGTCACTACTCCCACTCTGAATAATGATATTGATCCATCAGCTCCTGGTTCAGCTGTGGCTAAAGCTAGGGCAATCGCTGAGGCTCGAGAAGGTCGACTTCCAGGTGAGACATTAGAGCAACAGAAACTTAGAATGAAACGTGAACGTCTTGAGCAATGGAAGGCCAAGAAAGCACTCACGGAAGAGAACACGGCTTCTAATTCAAGCAATACCCTTGTGCCTCCTACTACCAAAAAATCCACTAATCCATCCCCACAGGAAACCGATTCGATTACCAGTGCCCCTGTTCGAGTCAAAAAAATTGACTCATCAGCCCCGAGTGGTTTACCCAAAAAACCATTGGCTGCAGATGAAGCCACGGCCGCTGCTCTTGCTGCCGCTGCTATATCGGCTCGCTTGGGAACAACCAACTCTACACCGATCTTGCCACCCACAAAGCTAATGAAAAATGCACCTCCGATTGGAATTAAAGGTCTACCCACCAAACCCAACTGCAACTCATTCCCAGATCCAATTTCAATAAATTCCAAACTCAGTTCTGCATTGGGAGTTGAAGATGATAACAGTGGAGAAAAGAAAATTCAAAAACTGACATTTGAAGCTATTAATGCAGATGATGATCTTCTCAAGTTGGTAGAGGCTGAGGAAGATAGTGATGAAGAAGATTTGGTAGATGGTGGACATGTGGGATATAACAAGCGAAAAATAATTGGTAATGAAGTTGAAGAAGAAAAAAATGGAGCAATAGTAACTGGAGGTACTGAACAACCAACTGAGGAAGAAGGAGAGAATGATACAAAGATCCGTTTATCACAAGCTGTTGAGAAGACAACGAAGAAAAGATTTGAAGCAGTCTCAAATGTCGAAGTATTGGTACCACCTACTCAAGAAAAAATGGATATTGATGAAGAAGAAGTGGATCCATTGGATGCGTATATGTCTGGTGTCACTGAAGAAGTTATCAAAGTCAATGATAGAGATAAGAAAAAGATGAATCAACTTGTATTCACTTCCAACAAAGCTCTAGATGAAGATGAAGATGGTAATGACGAAGATGAACAACCTGAGGGTAGTGAGGATGAGGTTGATAAGACTAACTTGAGACCTGAAGATATCATGGCGTTTGCATTTCCTTTCGCTCCTGCTTTCTTTCTTTCTTTTTTCTTCAAAAAAAAAAAAAAACATTGTTGTTCATGTGTTTAATCTAACCGTGCTTGAATTATCTTTCTTTGTTTTGCGTAAAAAAAAAAAAAGACTTGCCGCCAAGAAACTAAAAAAGAAGGATCTGGCACCAGTAGATCACCAGAAAATTAATTATGATCCGTTTCGTAAGTCATTTTATCATCCGCCGGCAGAAGTAGAAGAAATGACGGATGAAGAGGCAGAAAATATAAGAATAGCAATGGATGGAATTAAGATTAGAGGACAAGATTGCCCCAAACCTGTGATGAAATGGAGTTGGTTTGGATTACATGCAGCATGTTTAGAAGTCATCAAGAGCCTTGCATATCAATCACCAACTCCAATTCAGGGACAAGCTGTACCCGCCATCATGTCTGGTCGAGATGTCATTGGAGTTGCTAAAACTGGATCTGGAAAGACCTTAGCCTTCCTTTTACCAATGTTTCGCCATATTAAGGATCAAAGACCTCTTGAGGCTCTGGAAGGTCCTATTGCTATGATCATGACTCCTACAAGAGAATTAGCGACCCAGATTTATAAGGAAGGAAGACCATTCTTGAAATCATTGGGGTTGAGGGTAAGCATTATTTTCTTTTTTAATCAAGTTTTTTTCCTTCTTTGTTTATTTTTAGAGTTTTATTTTCCATTTGTCTGTTTCTTTTTTTTTTTTTACTTTCAGTTTGTCTTTCAATTTCCGTCATCCTCTCCATCTCACCTGCACCGCTAACACACATTTCACTTGAATGGTTTATGTGTGTATCTAGGCAGCTTGCGCTTATGGAGGATCTCCATTGAAAGATAATATCGCAGACATGAAACGCGGTGCCGAAGTAATTGTTTGTACACCTGGAAGAATGATTGAGCTCTTAACAACAAATTCTGGTCGAGTAATCAATATGCGTCGAGTTACTTATCTTGTTTTGGATGAGGCGGATCGCATGTTTGACATGGGGTTTGAACCACAGGTTGAGTCTGATTTCCTCTCAGTATATATACTTATTGTTTTTTTCAATAACAGTAGTATGTTATATTAATCAATTCAGCTGAGCCTATTTCTCCCTTTTCCTGTGTTATGCAACCAAAGGTAATGAAGATTGTAAATCAAATTCGACCAGATCGTCAAACGGTACTTTTCTCTGCCACTTTCCCTAAACAAATGGAAGCTTTAGCCCGAAAAATTTTGAGAAGACCATTAGAAATTACAGTAGGTGGTAGATCAGTAGTAGCTTCAGAAATTGAACAAATAGTTGAAGTTCGAGAAGAATCGACAAAATTTAATAGATTACTTGAAATTTTAGGTAGATCATATAATGAAGATTCAGAATCAAGATCATTAGTATTTGTAGATAGACAAGAATCAGCAGATAATTTGTTTAAAGATTTATTGAAGAAAGGGTATCCATGTTTATCACTACACGGAGGTAAAGAACAAGTAGATCGAGATCAAGTAATAGCAGATTTTAAATCAGGTGTGACTCCAATCGTAATTGCAACCTCAGTTGCGGCCAGAGGATTAGATGTTAAACAATTAAAATTGGTAATTAATTATGATGCTCCAAATCATATGGAAGATTATGTTCATCGTGCTGGTAGAACTGGTAGAGCTGGTAATAAAGGTACTTGCATTACTTTTATCGCTCCTGATCAAGAGAGATATGCTGTTGATTTACTAAGGGCACTCGTCACTAGTGGTGCTAAATATCCCGAGCAACTTAAGGTCATGTCGGATTGTGAGTTGTCTTTTATTCTATTTCTCTAAAATGTGCTTTTTTTTTCCTTGTTTTTTTTTTTTTGAATAAAAAAAAAGCAAAATATTTGATAATTGAGACCAATAATAACAATCTTCTATGTGATATATAAAACGTTTTTTTTTTCATGTAGCCTTCTTAGAGAAAATCAAATCAGGAAAAGCGCAAGCCTCAGGATCAGGGTTTGGAGGCAAGGGATTAGACCGATTAGAAAAAGATAGAGATGCGAAGACTCGAGCGGAGAGATCAGCATATGGTGAACCAAGTGGAGTAGAAGAGGGAGGGAAGGAAGAGATAAGTACGGGAGTAGCAGGACCGAGTACGACCAGTGGTACAAATGGAGTTCCAACAGTAGAAATACCTGAAATCAATGTGGAGGTTAAACGTGGTCCGGCTCCTGATTCTAATAGACGTGTACAACCAGCCACTAAACCTACTCCTACAGCACCCGTTGATGTTGCAGCTACTCCCGCTCTGACAGCAGCACTAAAAGCTGCCCAAGCTGCTGCTCAAGCTAAAGGGTAAGTTTGAATGTTTTTCTTTTATCCTGATTAATAATAATAATCAAGAAACAAAAGTTAACATTAATGTTTTTTTTTTTTGGTTGGTGTGTTCAAAAAAAAAAAAAAAAAAAGTAGTAGCCGACTTGAATGCGAAATTAAGGTCTATGATTGCAGCTAAAAATGCACAAGCACAAGCAAATAATAATCTACAAGATCCCAATAATAATAATAATAATAATAATATAAGTGGAGGAGTTAATAATCGATCCAAAGATCCAGATGCTACTGACTTTCATGCAATTGTTCCTATTAATGATTATCCTCAAGTTGGTCACTTTACTTTTCTCCCTTTCTTTTCATCCGTTCTTTTTTTAATTTTATATATATCAATTGATGGACAGAGAGGATGTTGAATTAATTTACCTTTTTTTTTAATTTTTATTTTTATTTTTTTCTTTATCTACTTTTAGAAAGCAAGATGGAAAGTTACCAATAAAGAAACAATGGTTCAATTGGTTGATAGTACTGGAGCCTCAGTTACTAATAAAGGTAAAATCATTTTCCTTTCCTTCGAATTGTTAATTGATTAATTAATTTTTATTTAATTTTTTTTTTTTTTGGTTGGTGAAAAAAAAAAAAAAAAAAAGGGGTTTTTTTTGATAAAGGTAAAGAACCTGGTCCAGATGAACCTCCTAAATTACATTTATTAGTTGAATCTAATGAGGAATGGAGAGTTGAGTTTCTTTTCCTTTTTTTTTTTTTTTTTAAAAAAAAAAGAAGTAAAAATCTAAAAGAAACTATCTTTTTTTTTTTTTTTTTTTTTTTTTTTTTTTTTTTTAAACATATTTTAATTGAAGCTACTACTCAAGCATTAGAAGCTGAATCTAGAAACCCTAGTCATCATCAATCTGTTGGAAGATATAATGTTTTAGCTTAATTTTTTTTCTTTTTCTTTTTGCTTTACTTGAGCTTTTTTATTATTATTTTTGGTTGTTTTGAAAGAGATGATGTTTAATTTATTTTTTGTTTTGTTTTTATATATTTCTTTTGATTGTTTTTTTAATATAGCAACCTTTGTTTATATACAGTTCTTAATTGAATCATTATTGTTTATTTTTTTTTTATTTATCCCTGTACTGAGTTTTTTTGGCTCATTTTGTTTGAATTTTTTTTAGTAATTGCCTGATACGGTTAGACGGGGAACGGGGGGAGGCCCGTGGGATTCTTTACAAATGAATTTTTAAATTACAAAAATAAAAAATAAAAAAAAATGAACAACAAAGAAAAGGAAACAACAAACAAGTCAGAAATGGATACTTCAAATTTATTACATGAAAGATTATTAGCGAAAGAAAAGATTAGAAATCAAAATAATAAAAGAAAAATTAGAGAAGAAACTCAATCCAATAATTTAAATCAATCTAGTACAAAATCAAATAAAAATCAAAAAATAAATCACTCAAATCAAGAATTATCACTTAAACCATTACCTAATAGAATTGGAAAATTCGTTGATTATGATTTAAGTACAATAAAAAATTCAAAAGGTGGTTTCTTATTAAATAATGAAGAAGATGATAATAAAATTTTAAAACAACGTCAACAAATTGAAAAACTTAAACAAGAAAGATTAAAACAAGCTAATAAATTTAATCAATTACCTAGTTTGTTTTTTTAAATCTTTTATTTTTATTATTCAAAAAAAAAAAAATTATTGATTGATTTTTTTTTTATTTTTTTTTTTTTTAGATCTTTCTTTGGATGAAAAGAAGAATCATAAATGTAAAATTTGCGGTTCAATTGAATTAGATGTTCAATTTTTTCAAATTTTTAAAGTTCAAGTTTGTCAAAAATGTAAAAATGATCATCCTGAGAAATTCAGTTTATTAACTAAAACTGAATGTAAACAAGATTATTTATTAACTGATCGTAAGTTATTATTATTTTATTTTTTTTTTATCTCTTGTTTTGATTATAATTATTTAATTTAAATTTTGTTTAAATTTTTAAAGCTGAATTAAAAGATAGTGAATTATTACCACATTTATTAAAACCAAATCCACATCAATCAACATATTCAAATATGATGTTATTTTTAAGAGAACAAGTAGAAGAATATGCATTTTCAGAAAAAAAATGGGGTTCTTGTGATGCTTTAGATGAAGAATTTAAAAGAAGAGAAAATTTAAAAAAAAAAATTAAAGATTCAAAATTTAAAAATCAATTAAAAGATTTAAGATTAAAAACTAGATCTAATATTTGGCATCAACGTCAATCACAAGTTCATGTTCATACATTTGTTTCACAAGAAAATAATAATAAATCTTCTCCTCATATTCAAATATGTTCTGGTTGTGGTGTTTCAGTTGAATGTGAAATATTTTAATTTTTCTTTTTTTTTTTTTAAATAAATTTTTATTTTTATTTTTTAATTTGTATTTTTTAAATTATAAAAAAATGGAAAAGTTTTCTACTTGGAGAGTTCGTTTTTATTAAATTTTATTATTTATTATTTTTTTATTTTTTACTGAAATCATCATTTTTTAAATAGGATCCTGCAACTGGACTAGCTCCATTCGTTTATCCACTCCCTCCACTTTCCAACTCAATTCAACTATCAAAATTAATTTGCATTCCATTCTTCCCATTAGCCTTTCTTAGGACTTTTTTACTCTTAATATTAGCTTTACTATTTATAATCATCGATAAAACTTTGGCTATTTTATTTTGGGTTAGTCCTCTTTTTACCAACTTGAATTTAATATTTTTAAATCATCAAATTAACTTGATCTATGAAAAAAAAAAAAAAATCAGTTTATTTCTATCAAGTTTTTTACTTGGTTTCAATCATATTACACTGCTTTATTTGCTCGTATAGCTCTTTATCTCATTGGATTCATTCAACTTCCTCAAGATCATCCTTTCACCCATCGTACCTCGTCAGTCCTTTTTTTTTTTTTTTAACTTCTCACCTTCAAAATTAACTGATGAATTCATGTTTTATAATTATTTAGTTCACAAAAAATTATTCAAACTCAACTTGGACCAGGAGATTTAATCGTATGTAATTGGTCTAGCTTTGTGGAAATTTTATATCTTGCATATTTGTAAGCATTTTCAATCATTTTTTCTCACTAAAAAAAATTAGATGACATTAATATTGTGTTAAATAAATAAAACAGGTATAATCCAATATTTATCTTGCCAATTCCAGTAACTGGGAATTCATCATCTGAATTAAACGAACCTATAGCTCAAGGATTCGAAATAAAAACTGCATTAGAATTAATTCGTTCTTGTGGTTATCCACCCAACCAACATCCATCAAATTCAATTAAGAGTTTAGTCGAATGTATTCAAGAAGCTAAACGTTTGAAGAGGGTTTTAGTCGTATTTCCAGAAGTATGTATATTTATCTTGTATCTTCAATTCACATTAAATCAAAGAAGAGATATATTGAATCTTAAGTTTTTTTTATTTATTTTTTTCTTAGGGAACTACTTCTAATAATAGGGCTCTGTTAAAATGCTTTAAGTTGAATAAACAAAGTATTGGTAAGAATTATAATGATGCTGGAAAAATTAAAATATTTTGCTTGGCTATTAAGTAAGTGATTTAAAACCCATTGCACTGACTAAATATTCATCCAGATTTATCCCTAGTTGAAAAAAAAAAAATAAAAAGTTTTAATGTATCCATCAATGATTTTTATATTTATTTTCTTTTGTTGATTCAGACACGAGTCACCTACTTCATATAAAAATTCAATTACAGTACCCATTCCAAGTGAACCATTAAACTTACCAAACATATTCAAAATAAATTTATTACCAATTTTAATTCCATTCTTTTTTTCACCTAGATCCATCACTATAAAATATCCAAGAAAAGAATTTATTGAATTTGATATTTCTTCATATTATTCTAATTTAATTAATCAAAAAGATCAAGATATAATTTTAGATTTTTTTTTAGATCAATTTATTAATCTTTCTAATATTTCAAAATTAAAAATTACTTGTCAAATTCATGGTTTAAATAAAATTAAATTTTTAAATTATTTAAAATTTAGAAAATTTTAATTTTAATTTTTTTTTTTTTAAATTTTTCCATTTTTTTTTTTTTTTTTTTTTTATTCTAAATAAATAAATAGAAATAAATTAAAATATTCAATCAATACTTATTTTTTTATGCTTGATCATTGTATTAGTCATCTTTTGTGATGTTAATTTGGTTATCTATGTTCTGTTTTTTTGGTTATTAATTTCAAGTGTTGAAACTTATAACACAAGCAAAAAAAAAAAAAAAAAAAAAATGATGGGAAAAAAAAAGTTTTTTAAAAAAACCACAAAGTCACTATTTAAAAGCATGAATTAATTCAAGACATGACAGTTACAATCAGATTTAGGCTGAAGCTATTCAAGTCCATAAGTAAATTCAACAGACTCACTAATTTCATCCATCCATCCAATTAACTCACCCCATCCTCACCCACTCAATCACAATCACAATCACTTTGCTTTCAAAAAATAAAAAGTTAATTATTATATCTAATTCTTTAAAAAGTATTATTAATTTTATGTATATCACTCATTCTTTTATAAGTGATAATAATTAATTATATAAATATTTTATTATAATATTTATTTATTTTATCATCTTAGATTTAAAGAAATCAATAAATATTCATGAATATTGACTCTGAAATATTGAGGTACATATTGTGATTTTTTAACTTTATTTAAGCATTCTTGATTACATTTATTATTTATATTTTAAGAAGGGGCGTGCTAAAACGACACCCCCAAATTACTAAAACAACACCCTGGCTGTCATTCCGACGGCCAGGGGTGTTGTTTTAGTTAAGAATGGCTCAGGGGGGGTGTCGTTTTAAACACCCCGGAAAAAATAGGAAAAAACCCCCACGGGGGTGTGGTTTTAGTAAACGACACACCCAGGGGGGTGTTGTTTTAGAAAAAAACGAAAAAAAAAACCCCGCGGGGGGTGTTGTTTTAGTAAGCAAAACCCGCAAAAGGTGTTGTTTTAGTACAACAACACCCCCCACAGGCAACCCTTGCTCCTCCGGGTGCGAGGGTGTTGTTTTAGTAAAAAAAAAACCAGTGGAAAGGCGTCGTTTTAGTAAAAACAACACCCCCCACCCCACCCCCGGAGCAAGTGTTGCTCCCAGGAGGATTTCTGGCCTCACCACCCCACCAAAAAAAAAAAAAAAAAAAAAAAAACAAAACGCGGGGGGTGTTGTTTTAGTAAGCGAAACCCGCGAAAGGTGTTGTTTTAGTACAACAACACCCCCCATGGGCAACCCTCGCTCCTCCGGTTGCGAGGGTGTTGTTTTAGTAAAAAAAAAAACAGTGGAAAGGCGTCTTTTTAGTAAAAACAACACCCCCCACCCCACCCCCGGAGCAAGTGTTGCTCCCAGGAGGATTTCTGGCCTCACCAC